>CAMZMU010000082.1:12887591-13048076 GCA_947311845.1 Poa pratensis
GAATGTGTGTTCATTGCGAACGAAGGCCACAAGAGTTGCGGTTTTCTGTGATCCCACAGCATTGCCGCGGTTTTTCGCAATTTGAGCGTCAAAGTCGCGGTTTTATGCTAACAACTCCGTAAAATGTCAAAGATGACGACGGCGTTTTGCGTTGATCTGGTCAAGCATGATGTACACGGTGATATATAGGGAAAGGCTGTATTTGTCAACCTTGGATGGAAGCGTAGTTTCTTACATAGTTCCTCTCGTTCCTATTTTTTTCTTTTTCTGTCTCACATTTCCTTTTTTGCATTTAATAGATGACTTAGATTATTCCTTAGTGGGTAGGCTTATGTTAGAGAGCTGCAGTTTTGGTGCAAGCCTCTCTAAGGTTAAGCCTATTTTGCAACAGTGATCAAGAAATCTTAAATGTTGAGCTGACACCAGCTATGTCACACACCCATCTTACAAATTTAGAGTCAACCGTTTCGTCAGTCAATCAAACATTACGCGTTTCACTATACTAAGGGACAACTAGCCTTCACAAGAAAGCAAAGAACTTCGTTGAACACAAATTACCTTGGGCATCGCCATCGCTCAAAGTTAATAACATGTTTTCTTCCACACATGATCATGTTAAGGACAGACTACGATATATTATTGGGAATTCAGAGTTTAGCAGCGAATTACAGAGGGATTGGATACAAGGATCGATCGATCCCGAGGTTCCTTGCAAGGAACTGGAACAAGGTTCTATTATTGTTCAACTCCAAACGCCGTGCTCGACTCGCCTAAGCAGCTGGAGACGACGCCGTGTCCTGCTTCGCTTGAGGCTGGGCTTGGGCCGTCTTGGGCTAGGTCCGCTGGGCCTTGGTCTGATGGTGCCAGTCAGGGTCGTGACATCCCTCCCTCCTTCAGAACTGGCTTGACCCAAGCCAGTGTTCCAGGAAAGCGATGTTCCATCGCCGCAGCATCTTCCCAAGTAACCGATGAAGCCGGAAAGACCATGCCATTGCACCAGAACACGATGCACCTGGACACTCCCCACCAAAATGCATCGGCGATCCACTTTGGCTGGCTGTAGAACAGCAAAATTGTCAAGACAGAGGAGAGATATGTCATCACTCACCTTTTGTGCTGCTGGCAGACACTGTTTCAATTGGGACACATGGATAACATTGTGGATTTTGCTGTTTGATGGCAAATCCAGCTTGTATGCCACAGCCCAACTCGAGCAAGGATTTTATAGGGTCCAAAGAACTTGAATGCCAGCTTCTGACCGCTGCGTGGTGCCAGAGGTCTGCACATACGGCTGCAGTTTCAGAAACATTGATCACCAACAGAGAAACTGCGTTCAGAATGATGCTTGTCAGCTTGTTTTTTCATACGCTGCTGAGCACGCAGTAAATGTTGACGCAACAACGAAGTCATGAGCTCCCTTTCTTTCAACCAGTGCTCCAGGTCGGGTACTGCACAAGCAGCGGCAGCAGAAATGCCAAAGTGCTAGGCAGATGTCCATACAGGGCTTCAAACGGGGCACGTCCAATAGCTGAGTGAAAAGATGTATTATACCAGAATTCCGCCAAGGGTAGCCATTTGAACTACTTTGTAGGGCAGGCATGGACGTGCATCGCAAGAAGGCTTCAAGACATTGATTTAAGCGCTCTGTCTGGCAGTCTGAGGGTGGTAGGCAGAGCTCATCAGCAATTGAGTGTCAGTGAGGCGGAAAAGCTCCTGCCAAAAATTACTGGTGAATATCTTGTCTCGGTCAGAAATGATGCACTGGGGCAAGCTATGCAATTTATAGATGTTATTGACAAAGCTCTCAGCCACTTGAAGTGCAGTGAAGGGATGCTTTAGTGGAATAAAATGACCATATTTTGTCAATTTATCCACCACCACAAGGATCACATCATACCCATTTCACTTAGTTAGGCCTTCAACAAAATCAAGACTAATAGTGTGCCATGCCTCTGGTGGAACTGGTAGAGGTTGCAGCAACCCTGGCAGTTTTGTGTGCTCGGATTTTGCTCGTTGGCAAGTGTCACATTGTTGAACAAAACTTTCTACTGTCTGCTTGAGATGTGGCCAGGCAAACAACTTTTTGATGCGTTGATATGTAGCAAGAACACCTGAGTGACTGTGGCACCCCGATCCATATGATCGAGCTACCCCATATACCAGTCCCAGAAACACTGGATATATGACAACTTGGTAAACAAAGACATAACCAAATATATTCATATGGCTTTGAGTTCGGACAGATACAATATTACAACACAGGGTGAGGCTCCAGCTCTTGCGCAACAGGCGCACACAACAGTATGTACATTATTTTTCTAACATCAAGCCTCTAGCGGAAGTCGTAGCGGAAACGTAGATAGTAGCGTGGTGACAGCGGGCTTTATTCCACAGGGTTCTGCCTGGAATACGGTTCCTAGTTCTCGTACAGCGGGTACTCGGCGACGGGTGCAGCAGGGTCTGGCCACATGAAAAGCCAGGTGAGTACATGGAATGTACTCGCAAGACATTAGACCAAAACAAACAAGGTCTACCTATATGGCATGGCATAAGTTCAGAAGGTAGCATGGCATCAGTTTGGGTTTAGAAGTGCGAGTCCAAGCTAAACGGTTGGACATAACTTACCTACTTACCTTTGTAGGGAAGTTTCGTGGTTGCTGGAATGAGATCACGTTTCTCATCCAACAACATCTAGGCTTTCAAGCCTCTAGCCAACTCTGGCTTAATTCTAGCCAACTATGGCTTTTACTCTAGCCAACTCTGGCTGTCATTCCAGCCAACTCTGGCTATCATTTCCAGCCAACTCTGGCTTTAGGTTGGGTTTCACATTCATTATTTCTCCATATTCGACAGGACTGACTCATAGTGTGACTTGACCCAAACAACGTCCCATAACCCAGGGACAAGCTAGACATCCAGATTTACACTCTCGAGAAGGTTGCAACTTTTATCCACACGCTGAAGTCTAGGCTTGTACCGCCGGTACCGAAGTACTAGAACAACCATGGCGGACAGTACAAACCCATACTTCCATGGTCGTTTACTCTACCAAGACACTCCCTGTATAGCCACCGACATAACTCTATGCCTTATGCAGAAGTGAATCCGGCACGTCCCCAACCCATGAGCGACGCCTAGCTCCGGAACCTTCGCAAGACTAGCCCGACCAACTATGGTAACCGACTAGACTTGCCAAAAAGGTGGCATCAAAGGAGGCTGATAAAATACCCGGCCATGGTCCGCCCACACAGACGACGCATGGTTATGCTGGCTGTGTTTGGTGAGTGGCACTATGTGACTCAATCTAGTCGAGGGAGGTGATTATCTTCTTAGTCATTTTGTTTGATTACAGACATCACATTAACAAAGTAACACCTGGCATCCATATAATAATTTCAGCAGTAAATAAACATATCCACCGGCATGTACCAAAGTCCAAGCATAGCAAAATAAAACGTCAACCGGATGACTATGGCGGCGAACCCGCCGACCAGCGCCTTCTCGTTCGACAAAATAAAGAAACGTCAACCGGATGACTGTGGCAGCGATTCCGCTGGCAAGCGCTTTCTCGTTTGACAAAATAAAAGAAACGTCAACCGGATGACTGTGGCAGCGATTCCGCTGGCAAGCGTCTTCTCGTTTGACAAAATAAAAGAAACGTCAACCGGATGACTGTGGCAGCGATTCCGCTGGCAAGCGCCTTCTCGTTTGACAAAAATAAAAGAAACGTCAACCGGATGACTGTGGCAGCGATTCCGCTGGCAAGCGCCTTTTCGTTTGACAAAAACAAAAGGTGTTGCGATGATCCACATATATATATATATATATTAAGTGCGGCAATATTAAAATGCAACATGGCATATGAGATGCAACAGATATCAATTCAAACAGACAAGCAAATTTTCTAAAGTTCGACCGAGCTTGAGATCGGGTCATCCCCTAATTTTTGCAGAATTTTAGGAAAGATATTTAGGGTACTTCCTTTGTAAAGTCACAATAAAGAAATTTTGGTAATTAAAATAAGGAAAATATAGAAATAACATTTTTGGGTGAAATGAGCCAGCAACATGTTTACCAAGTGGGAGAGAATTCAAAACGTAAGATCCCAAACTTGGACAAGGTTTCGTAAATGGTCGAGAATTTTTAAAAGGGCAACAAAATCAAGGGATAATTAAATCCCAAATTTCAAGAATAAATTTTTAAAGAAAATTTTTGAAAGGCCAAATTTCAGGATGTTACAGTGACCTCCTATTCCACGTGCAGAGCTTGCAGGATGTGTTGCTGGGCTAAGTTATTACCGCCCACCAGATTCTGCCATGCTTTCGAATCACACCTTTGTCCAAGGAAAATCCATCCTTGTTGGTGCCTGACATACTTAATTCAGTCCACAACTGTTTTGTATCGGCGTCATCCGTGTAACCCGCCACTAGTTTGTCTAACCAGGAAGGAACTGCAGAGGAAATAGCCATGAGGTCTGGATCAGGTGTCTTTCGAGACAGAGCATCAGCTGCCGCATTGGTTATACCCTTCTTGTACTGAATGGTATATCGCAGACCCATGAGCTTGACAAATGCTTTATGATGAATGCCCTTACCGAGACGCTGTTTAGTTAAATGCAGCAAACTCTTCTGGTCGGTGCGGATAGTGAACTATTGTTGTTGCAAATACGGGTTATCCACAACCATTAAAATGGCCAAACACTCCTTCTCATATGTTGACAGTGCTTGGTTGCGTGGACTCAGAGCCTTGCTGAGATAGGCAATTGGATGGCCCTGCTGCATCAAGACTGCTCCCACCCCATACTGGCAAGGGTCTGTTTCAATGACAAATGGTTGAGCAAAATCTGGCAGGGCTAGCACCGGGGCTGTAGTGAGCGCCTTCTTCAGTGTTTGGAATGCTTCCTCAGCAGCCGGAGTCCATTGAAACACCACCCTTACGTAGCAGTTGTGTCAAGGGACGGCATATGATGCCGTAATTCTCAATGAAGCGCCGGTAAAAGCCTGTCAGCCCGAGAATTCCTCTCGGTTCTTTGAGTGACAGTGGTCTAGGCCAGTCTTGTACTGCTTTTACTTTGGAAGGATCCGTGCCACACCTGCTGTGCCAATGATATGACCCAGATATTCGAGGTTCTGTTGTGCAAACAGGCACTTCGACTTCTTGAGCGTGAATTTGTTTGCTGCTAGGATCTAGAAGACATCTTTGAGGAGTTTTGCATGTTGTTGCAGTGTTTCAGTGTAGATGAGGATATCATCCATGAAGACCAGCACACCTTTCCTTAGCAAATCAGCAAAATTGTGTTCATGACATTTTGGAATGTGGCCGGAGCGTTTGTGAGCCCAAAGGGCATGACTAGAAATTCATAGAGCCTTGGTGTGTACGAAACGCTGTCTTGTACTCTTCCCTTCAGCCACACACAATTGATGGTAAACCAGAAGACAGATCTAGTTTAGTGAACCATCGGGCACCAGCTAGTTCATCCAGGAGCTCCTCTACCACTGGCATTGGTTGCTTATGCTTGACAGTTAAAGAGTTTAGCTGGCGATAATCAATGCAGAAATGCCACTCCCCATCTTTCTGCGAACCAACAATACTGGTGAGGCAAACGGGCTTGTGCTTTCTCGAATGATGCCTTGCTCAAGCATTTGTATATCTGCGCTCAATTTCATCCTTTTGATATGGTGCATATCTATAAGGCCGGACATGACAGGTTGAGCACCTGGAACCAAAGGAATCTTATGATCCTGTTGTCGCCTGGGTGGCAGTGTCTCGACAGGCCCAAACAGTGGCTCGAACTCCTGCAGCAGTTCCTCCAATTCAGAAGGTAATTTGTTTTCTGGCAAGGGATCTATACTGTTAAGGCTACCACCTTGATGAACAGGTAAGACTTGAACACATTGTGCGACAGCTCCCTGATAACCCCCAAGAGCAGGGGATCACTGTAGCACCTCTCAATGTGGAAGTAGGGTATCGATCCGCAGGAGCAAGAAGGAAAAGTTATCTATATTCCCTACAACTAAAGTGTCACAAGTTTTAGTTGATTATGCACTAAACAAGTTTAAAGAACAAGATGGTTGATTTAATGGATGGAAATTTAACGTAACAAAACAAGAATGTAAAAGTGTCCCAATCCTCTTCAATGCAAGAGGACAAGACAAATATTTTCTCTTATAGGAACAATGGACATGGGTTCATGGGTTCACTCAATCCTCTCTCCATCTATGGTGATTATCATGTTATAGATAAAAAGTACACACAACTGTCATGCTTTAATGGTAACTTCTATGACGGCTACATGTCCTAAAACACATAGTTGAAAGAAGTACTCATTTGTGTTGCTAGGTCACCCTCGTAAGGCTAGCGTGGTTGCTGTCACTCCCACATCATACTCTTCCTTTTTACCCCCAGATAAAGGATGTTGGGCTGTATTTCACATGTCACTCAATACATATGCCGTTGTCACACCGGCCATCCCGTACCTACATACATCATACTTCATAATGGACAATATTCTAAACACTAGTGCAATGATTCATATTTCGTGTGCATGACCACATCTCTCTCATCTATACACACTTGGTGGTGTCAATCACCTCATGACAAGGATAAACAAGGCATTATGCATAAATCAAACCATCACATGCATCAAAGTATGACAAGTCATAAAAGCCCCAACACAACGGTAAATGCATAACAAATATTATCTCATACCACAATATCCACCATAGGAATTACATAGATAGATCCATACTTATGCAAGGCATATCATATGGACTTCAACAATGATCATACATAGAGAGATTAGATCAAGTTACCACCACAAACCCAAAGTCCAGGGGGTGGACTACTCCCCCTTCATCATGGTGATGATGGTGGAGATGTTGGAGAAGATGGAGATGATCTTGCTGTAGATGTTGATGATGAACACGCCGGAGGGGGTGGAGCCCTCCGGAGGTGATTCCGGCGGCGTTTCCCCCCTCCGTCTTCTCGGCGGCAGCCTTCTGACTCTCTGTTTCGTGGTTTTGTGTTTCTCCGCCGCCTCCTCGCGAAACTCCTCGGGTGACTATTTTTATAGACGTTTTTAGGTCAAGACGAAGTCACGGAGACGAAAACGGACAGCATCGGAGCCACGAGGAATAAAAGAGGTGGTCCCACACGGCCAAGGAATCTGGCCATGTGGGACCATCTATTTTCTTCCTCGGACTTATTTTTTCGCGGATCCTTGGCTCGTACGTCTTCTTATTTTCAAATATTGGGCCCCGTAAAATATTAGGTCATTTGGACGTCGTTTGGTCCCTGAAAGTCAAAAACATGGAAAAAGGGGTTTTCTGGTTCTGCAGGGTTAATTCCAAATAAATGGGGAAACTGGAATTATCCCTAAAATCATTATAAAACATAATATAACCCATATATGATGCAAATAAGTTGGAATATCAAGTAATAAAATGTAAAGTTCATGTATGCATTTTACATGCATCACTCCTTTACGAAGTAAGCCACGAAATTCCCAGGCGTCATTGGTTTTGCAACTGAGGCATCATTGAATTCCCCGGAGTGTAATCTCCTTCCCATCATGATTGAAACACATACGTCGCGGACGCCAATGCACCCACATAGGACTGTGATCCTCTAGCCAGTCCGCACCAAAATGATGTCATATGTGGTAAGTGGAAGGATTTTCATGTCTTGAACAAATGTATGCTCCTGCACACTCCAGGACAGCTGACTCACTTGTCTATCACTGGTTATGATCTCGCCGTTGGCAACAACAAAGCGAGACGGCTCACACGGCTCTGTTGGTGCATTGAGTTTGGCCACCAATGCTGCATCCACAAATGTTGCTCCACTACCAGAATCCACCAAAATAAGAACCTCATGTGCTCCACCATGCCGTGTAGGCGTATGGTGCGACGGCGTGCCGGAGAGGATGAAGACGCTGCAGCCAAATCAACACACAAGAGATCTTCATCAGAACTTGTATCACCAGATTGTTCACCCCCTTTGTCGTCTGCCATGGGAAGCACATCCAACAATTCTTCGAGCACATGTAGAGGCACTGTGGTGGGCATTTGTGTGTGCGGTTCCATTTGTCGCCGCATGTTGATGGTCCCGAAGAGTAAGGCTTTGATACCTGCAAAAATAAACGGGATTAGGTTGAGACTCCAAGTGCAGTGTATAGTAAGTGGAAGACAGTTTTCCCCACGAGGGGTGACTCGAGGGTTTAATATCGAACTCTCGGGGAATCTGAAGTGGTAGATTTATCTTCTTATCCTTCTTTTGGTTACCTACAAAACAAGGTTAGATGTTTTGGTCCTCAACCTCACCTGTGGTTGTCAAGCACAAGGTGTAAGAATGATATCAGGATAGTTATGCAATGCAAACAAGAAATAAATATGCAATGATGGTGGATGCAATGATATTTTTGGGTTTTTGAATGATGTATGCAAGATGAAAAGTATTTTTGTATTTTCGGATTTAATGATGGCTGAAAATAGAAAAGTGGTATATGGTGTTGGAAAGGTGTTTCTTATGATTAAAAATGGACTGGGGTTCATGGTTTCACAAATGCACTCTCTCTTTATAAAGTGGTAGACAATGGAACACACACAGTTAACATATGAGATTGCAACACAGGGTTTGATAACAAGTTACTTAGATATATGGGCATCACGTCCTAACATAGAGATCTTTTGGTTATTAACCTCTCTTATACTCCACCAAGATGCGAACTAAATCATAACACCTCAGTAATTAAGATAACTCAGAGTATAGCATTAAGTATCATGACATGAAGTGAAAATAAGAACATGCTAGATCTAGTCATGGAGTAGTGGCAATGGTCACGCCCACATCCCCGGTAGCATGGTATTTTAGTTTATCCCTAGTGAGGTAACAAAGTAAGGTAAAGATACCAAAGTGGATCGCAGAACTTTCTCTCACGTTCACTGCACTAGCCACCCCCCGTTACTCCAACTAATGCACACGTTCCCCCACACACGCTCTCATAAACATGCTTGATCAAAACAAGTAGACAAGAACGGGGTACATAATATGCATCTATACTCATAACTGAAACAAACATTGCAATCTCAAACATATATTAACTCATAAAGATCCACCACAAAGGTATTACAACGGTGACCGTAATCATGTTCAGCAGCTCATACGGTGCTAATTAGTGAAGCTCAAGAGAGGAGAGATACATAAGTTACTTCCACAAACCCATAGTCCAGAGGTGGACTACTCCCTCTTCATCATGGAGACGGTGGAGAAGTCGATGGAGAAGATGGAGACCACGCCGGCAGCGCCCCGCCGGAGTTTTCCCCCTCCAATCTGCAGCTCCTGATCTCCGTTTCGGTGTTTCTGTGTTTGTGCGGCGCTCCTTCCAGAGAACGTCGGGGGACCTTTTTTATAGGCGTTTTTAGGTCAAGACATGTCGGTGGAGCGAAGATCGACGGCAACGGAGCCACGAGGCCAAACGGGTGGGCCCACGCGGCCACAGTACCTGGCCGCGTGGGCCACCCGTTTGGGCCCCGTTTGGCCTCGCTCGCTTGTTCGCTTCCTTCGCCCACAGGTCTTCTTCCTTCCAAATATTGACGCCCGTAAATTTCCAGGTGATTTCGTTGACGTTTGGGTCCCTGAAACATTAAAATAAGAAAACGGGGTTTTCTGCCTGTGCAGGGTTAATTCCATAAAAATAGGAAATAAATGAATATTCCCAAAATCATTATAAAACATTGATATAACCCTTATATGATGCAAATATGATTGGAATATAAGCAATTAAAGTGCAAAGTTCATGTATGCATTTTACATGCATCAACATCCCCAAGCTTAATCCATGCTCGTCCTCGAGTATGAAGATGATAAAACTAACATGGACTTTGCAATTTAATACTTAACAATGATATCAAAGATGATTACTATTGCTACATATAGTCAAATGATTCATTCTTCAAAGGAGTAGCAATATGCAAATAGTTTATGAAGTGATATCAAGTATTCAAGACAAGGATGTTCATTGATAGTTCACAAAGTGTAACATGGTAGCAAGTAATATGGAACACATGTATGCATAATGATAAGTAGAACATCCTACAATGGTCATAGAGTGTAGATGAAAATCTGAATATGATAGGTGTACACTTTGGAAAGATGTATATGTGAGTAGAGGTAAAGCATGCATAAGTTTCATCCAACTTCCAAACTCTTCTACTTAAGTTAATGATTGCAATAAGGTATTCATTGGTGTCAAGCTCTCATTGCCCCTATCATAGCATCTTGAATGATTAAGGTTAAAGTGAAAGCAAATATGAGTAGTGTGCTTGATAAAGAATGGGTTGAATGTCTCATGCCCCTTGAATACAAGTACTTACACCATGTGTTACTCAACTTGGGAAACAAAGCAAGTTCAATTAAATATCATTGTAAGCATAATAGTATCATCAAGAGCGTCAACTGGGGTACCTCTTGTCCCAAGATATGGAACAAGCCCATATCAAAATGACAAGACAAACAAACAAAATGAACAATCTCAACACCCTTTTTATTTACCATTTGGAATAGTTTTTTATTGCAAGGTGTATCACAGAAGGTTCACCATAGTATGTAAGTAAATTTCCACCATGAATGATGCATGGCTTAGATTAGCGGCCCAGGCGTCTCTCTAACCATTTACACAAACTCATTTAAACTCACTCTATTTCCACATTTATTTCAACATGATAAGCATCCATAGACAAAAGCACATGATATCAACTAAATGAGATGAAGAGCGTGTTGAAAGCTTGCCATGTGACAGCACATATGGGCTAACTTCCAACCCAAAACATTCATCAAGCCACAAACATCATAATCTTAATCACAATGGGTCAAGTTTTATTATGCAAATAAAAGAACATTGTGCATCAAGTTCGTGAGAGCTATATAACCAATTTTTTCCATTGCAATCAATAACATAAACATTTTCATTCAGAGGTAAGATAACACAAACAACATGTTAAACATACTCGGAATAGCATAAAGCCAATAGGTAGATATGGTGGACTCACTGGAATAACTTTGGTTGAAGGTGTTGGAAACAAGTTTTTGCTTGTTGGAGTTTTTGGGCTAGCAAAAGGGAGAAAGTTGACCATCTAGATGCATGCATGAGTGTCCATAGAACTAACTAATCCATGTTAAACCAAGTGAAATAACAATCAGCACCAAAACATGAATAAGTGATAGCTCTACAAAAAGAATTTGCAAACTATTACTCATAAACAAGCTCATGAATCATGCAACTATATGTATCATTAAAAATCAAGTCAAACATCCCTTTTCCCAATCTTATAA
This sequence comes from Poa pratensis, assembly GCA_947311845.1. Taxonomy (NCBI): domain Eukaryota; kingdom Viridiplantae; phylum Streptophyta; class Magnoliopsida; order Poales; family Poaceae; genus Poa; species Poa pratensis. The sequence continues at coordinate 12,898,923 of CAMZMU010000082.1, forward strand.
AAGCATCCAACATATTTCAACCCATATTTCCAGTAGCTCTCTCATATATAATTGATAGTGTGGTGGTCTCTCAAGACTCAAACAAAAACAAAAAACGACGCTCCAAGTTTATGCGATAAAGTGTTTCGATCGAAAAACAGAAGTTGGACGTGTGCAAACCGAGAGTGTGTAGGTCCAGCGGGGTTGTCTTCACATCCCCAAGCTTATGGTCTTCACCATCCTTGGATAGCTCTTGGTGCATCTCCTCCAATCCCTGTGAAAAAACTTCAAAACACCGTTTCTCCCATCTCTTTTCTGTGGGGTGCATTAATAGTGATAAACAAATAGGTTCCTTGCTGCATATAATCCTTGAACAAAAATTCATATGAATGTCCAGAAAGTGTATAATGTTGTATGCCTACTCATAAACTCAATTGGATCAAAAAGATTCAACTTAAAAGCTCAAAGCATGCATCAAACAAAATGGGACAGAATCTGTCCAGAAAAACAGCAGCAGCAAAACGTATTTTTCTACCCTACCAAACTTTCTCGAAAAATTCCGAAAAAATTCATGCATACAGAGGATGAAAAGTTGCAACTACAGTTCAAATATGAGCTCATTCGGAGTTACAGAATAAGAATTAAAAATCATACCGTGCACTGACTCGTGCAGGAATAAAATCTCCGAACGCTATAAGCAACTTTTTCAAACCAAAAAGGGTAAAACTTGGCACTTTATTAAAAACTCCAGAACCTAACTAGACACAAAATCTCTTGTTACAGCAAGAGGACACAAAGAAAAATCACACACAAAAATAACCGGGTTGCCTCCCGCAAAGCGCTTTCTTTATAGCCATATAGCTAGGCTTCTTACTTGTTGTTTTATTGTGGACGAAGCTCATGAGGGAGCTTGAACTTTGGTGGTTCCCTCTTCCTTGGAAAGTGTTCCATGCACTTCTTGTGTGGAAACTGAAACTTTACATTCCCTTCCTTTGAATCAATGATAGCACCTGTGGTACGAAGAAAAGGTCTTCCAAGAATAATAGGACTAGAGGTTTTATTCCCCATGTCCATGATTAGAAAATCCACAGGCACAAAAGTCATATGTAACTCTACCATAACATCACTTACTTTTCCCAAAGCATGTTTAATAGAGTCATCAGCAAGTGCTAGTTCAATAGAGCATTTTTCAAGATTTTTCAATTCAAGCACTTCATATAGTTCTTTAGATAAAACAGAGACACTAGATCCTAGATCAAGTATGGCATGGTGTGTCTCTTTTCCAATAGTTACTAGTACCTTAGGTATCCACATATCCCCAAGCTTAGGTGGTATCATAGCCTCTTGGTTGTACCTAGCAATCTTTTCTTTCAAGACATGATTAGCAATATAAGAACCAAAACCTGCTTGGTTAGTGTTGATGGAAGGATCACTTGCAAATTTTTGTAAGATAGATATTAATTCATGCAAGCTACAATTTTCTAAGTCAAGCAAAGGATCCTTGACTTCATTAAGCATTTTAACTTCCTCAACTTTCTTTTCCTTTTTAACCCAACTTGTTGCCTAGCAGGAACTCTTTCACATGTTTAAGAGATGAATCTTTTCTCAATGAATCACTAACTCGAACCAATTTTTCCTCAATATTGTTCAGGTAAACATCTTTTTCCAGAAATTCTTTCTCACAAATTCTCAACTTATGCATGACATTAACCAATTCATTGTTTATCTTTGGAATAATGTTTTCAGAATAAGAAACTAGTTGTTCAAAATCTTCCTTACTAGGTAGCTTTTCTAACTTAGTTTCAAATTTATCCTTTGATGAAGCAAGTGCTATTGTGGTGTCTTCCAACTTTTTCTTGCTACCCACAAAGCTACCAAAAATCCTTCTAAGTGTCATGGCTGCACAAGGTGGTGTTGACAAGACAAAACTTCCACCTGTAGCCCCATCTAAAGCATTTTGATACCAAGGATCTATTCCATAATAGAAATAAAGATTTAGCTTTTCATCTTCACAAGGTGTAGGATCTTCATAATGCATCCTATTAATTCTTACCCAAGCATCTTTTAATGTTTCTCCATGATATTGTTTAAAACTAGAAACAGAATTCCCTAGAGAACTCCCTCCTTGTTTGTTTCCAAGCACCATGATAGCAAGTTTTTTTTGGTATTTTTATTTTTTATGCAAAACTGAAATAAATATGATATGATATGCAATGACACTAACAAAACAAATAAATTGCTTTGTAAGTAAAGATGGATAAGATGGTGCTCACGTAGGTGCAACCTCCCCAAGCTTAGGTGTTAGCACAAGTTGGTGACGTTGACTTTGTTGTGAGATGAATGCGATGATGCACACCCTTGGATAAATCTCTCAGCTACGATTCCCCGGCAACGGCGCCAGAAAACGTCTTGATGATCCCGAAGAGCAAGTCTTGATACCTGCAAAATAAACGGGATTAGGTTGAGACTCCAAGTGCAGAGTGTATAGTAAGTGGAAGACAGTTTTCCCCACGAGGGGTGACTCGAGGGTTTAATATCGAACTCTCGGGGAATCTGAAGTGGTAGATTTATCTTCTTATCCTTCTTTTGGTTACCTACAAAACAAGGTTAGATGTTTTGGTCCTCAACCTCACCTGTGGTTGTCAAGCACAAGGTGTAAGAATGATATCAGGATAGTTATGCAATGCAAACAAGAAATAAATATGCAATGATGGTGGATGCAATGATATTTTTGGGTTTTTGAATGATGTATGCAAGATGAAAAGTATTTTTGTATTTTCGGATTTAATGATGGCTGAAAATAGAAAAGTGGTATATGGTGTTGGAAAGGTGTTTCTTATGATTAAAAATGGACTGGGGTTCATGGTTTCACAAATGCACTCTCTCTTTATAAAGTGGTAGACAATGGAACACACAGTTAACATATGAGATTGCAACACAGGGTTTGATAACAAGTTACTTAGATATATGGGCATCACGTCCTAACATAGAGATCTTTTGGTTATTAACCTCTCTTATACTCCACCAAGATGCGAACTAAATCATAACACCTCAGTAATTAAGATAACTCAGAGTATAGCATTAAGTATCATGACATGAAGTGAAAATAAGAACATGCTAGATCTAGTCATGGAGTAGTGGCAATGGTCACGCCCACATCCCCGGTAGCATGGTATTTTAGTTTATCCCTAGTGAGGTAACAAAGTAAGGTAAAGATACCAAAGTGGATCGCAGAACTTTCTCTCACGTTCACTGCACTAGCCACCCCCCGTTACTCCAACTAATGCACACGTTCCCCCACACACGCTCTCATAAACATGCTTGATCAAAACAAGTAGACAAGAACGGGGTACATAATATGCATCTATACTCATAACTGAAACAAACATTGCAATCTCAAACATATATTAACTCATAAAGATCCACCACAAAGGTATTACAACGGTGACCGTAATCATGTTCAGCAGCTCATACGGTGCTAATTAGTGAAGCTCAAGAGAGGAGAGATACATAAGTTACTTCCACAAACCCATAGTCCAGAGGTGGACTACTCCCTCTTCATCATGGAGACGGTGGAGAAGTCGATGGAGAAGATGGAGACCACGCCGGCAGCGCCCCGCCGGAGTTTTCCCCCTCCAATCTGCAGCTCCTGATCTCCGTTTCGGTGTTTCTGTGTTTGTGCGGCGCTCCTTCCAGAGAACGTCGGGGGACCTTTTTTATAGGCGTTTTTAGGTCAAGAATGTCGGTGGAGCGAAGATCGACGGCAACGGAGCCACGAGGCCAAACGGGTGGGCCCACGCGGCCACAGTACCTGGCCGCGTGGGCCACCCCCGTTTGGCCTCGGGCCTCCGCTTGTTCGCTTCCTTCGCCCACAGTCTTCTTCCTTCCAAATATTGACGCCCGTAAATTTCCAGGTGATTTCGTTGACGTTTGGGTCCCTGAAACATTAAAATAAGAAAACGGGGTTTTCTGCCTGTGCAGGGTTAATTCCATAAAAATAGGAAATAAATGAATATTCCCAAAATCATTATAAAACATTGATATAACCCTTATATGATGCAAATATGATTGGAATATAAGCAATTAAAGTGCAAAGTTCATGTATGCATTTTACATGCATCACATGTGAAACACAAGCCCTTGGCCTTGCGGAAAACACGAAGTTCTTCCAGCTTGGCATCCCAGCGAGGAGTGTCACTCTTCTTAGTGTCCTCAGCACGATTTGCCGGCTTGGCCTTGTCTGGAGCAGTGTACGCGCGATAAGTTGAGCGCGACTGCGAGCGAGATGACCACATAGCTTCCTGCTCTGTTTCCTGCAATTGGAGCGAGAAGACTAGCAGTATCCACATCTCCAGGTAAATGTAACAGTACAGAGGACCGCAACTCATCAGATAACCCAGCTACATATCGTTCTACGAAGAACACATCACTAGTGCTAGGATCATGCATCAGAATTTTGTGTTGCAGATGTTTAAATTTGGTAGTGTAAACTTCTACAGTGTCTACTTGCTTAAGAACTAGGATCTGTCGCATGTAGAGATTAAACTTGTTCTTCCCCCAGTAAGCCTCTAATGGCAGAGACAATTCATGCCAGAGCACAATTTGGTGCTTCGCTTGCAGGGTTTTCAGCCAGAGGGCTGCGTCCCCCACAAAGTTGAGCATAGAAAATTTTACTTTCATGGTTTCAGAGATGCCATAAATCTCAAAATACATCTCGCAATTATCCTTCCACACCGATGGGTCTGTGCCATCGAACTTTGGGAAGTCCATCTTAGGCGTAGCTTGATAGCGGTGGTGATGCGCTGGCCTATCGTACCGATCCTCATCGCCATAGTTGCGAGCATAGTGGAGCGGGATCAACGTACCGTTAGCCGGGGGTAATCGTTGAGATCCGGGGATCTCATTGATGTGCCCCGTGGGATGTTATCGATGCCGTGCCCTTCGGGCCGTCGCGCCGCCGCGCCCGTGTGCGACATTGTAGAGAGCGTCGCGGGCGAATCGGGTTGGGGAGGCGGTCGCGACTCGATGGCGCCCAACCGCGCCGCCGTGTCCTCGGCGTGAAGCTTGAGAGTCGCCGCCGTGGCGGTGAGGCCCGTGACGGCGGTCTCCACCGTATCCATCCAGCCCGAAAGCTTCTCGAACTTGGAGACCAGAGAATCCAACTTGTCGTTGGTGGCTTGAGCCTGCTCGGTGACGGTCGCCATGGTCTCCGCCAGTTGCCGATCCGCTGCCGTGGGTCTCTTGGGTGCCAGCTCGCCGGCCCGAAATCGTCCGATCTAACTGTTGCTCGGATTTACAGCTGCAGATCGAGATCCGCTGCCGACCTCACTTCAGGATTACGAATCAGAAAAAATCAGGGTCGGAGAGGAAAGGCTCTAGATACCAAGTGTTAAGGACAGACTACGATATATATTGGGAATTCAGAGTTTAGCAGCGAATTACAGAGGGATTGGATACAAGGATCGATCGATCCCGAGGTTCCTTGCAAGGAAATGGAACAAGGTTCTATTATTGTTCAACTCCACAACGCCGTGCTCGACTCGCCTAAGCAGCTGGAGACGACGCCGTGTCCTGCTTCGCTTGAGGCTGGGCTTGGGCCGTCCTTGGGCTAGGTCCGCTGGGCCTTGGTCTGATGGTGCCAGTCAGGGTCGTGACAGATCATTTCATGGATCATTATTTTTCTTGTGAAATCTTAGTAGCCTACAACAGGAACTGAAGGTACATGTCTGATAATCAAAAAAAAAAAAAAAACGAGACCTATGGGTTCCAGGACCCAAGGCATATTTTTATAGAAGGAGGGAGCTGCGAGAAACAACCGCGGGCTCTAGACTCGAACCCGGGTTGCTGGGGCTAGCGAGCTACTCCAGTGCTACTAGCCACCTGACCCTCTGGTCATCTGTTACATGTCTGATAATCAAGAAGAAACATGGATGAAGCATGCAGTGTTGATTATCACTCGCTGTTATATCTGCCGTATACCTGTACCTCATTTTCCCATGTTGATTATCATTCGCCGTTATATCAGAACACTATCCCAGATGCGAAGCTGGCGTGCAGGACAAAGTACTGGAGGCGCAGTGCTGTTTAAGACACATTCATACCTGGGGATGCTGGCTTAGATGACCCTCCTCAGTTCTCATCGTCACCGAAACACGAGTGAAATTACAGAGGCTAGTGAAAGGATCATGATGAAATAGAAATACCTCACCACCTGTGCGCTTCCTTTTGTTCCTTAGCGTAACACAGTTTGGCTCATGACTAGTCACGTGCAGCAAATCAGATACTATGTAAATTCTGAAGTGCTATGAAAGAAAACGTCGTCCTGATATGACTTGGTATCATCCATAGCACAATCCAATAATATATTATTTGGCTTGACACCGAAAATCAATAATCTCATGCAGTAATTAGCTCGTGCATCTTTGATGTACCAAATGGACAGCAAATGCTTGGCCAAATTCTTCACTGCTCAACAGCCTACCACACAGGGAATTGCACAGATATAGCTGGAGACAATTAACTTCTCATAAACTGATGCATCTTCAGCGTACCAAATGTAAAGGACATACTTGGCAACACTTTGTAATGGTCAACAGCTTACTTGACAACAGAGGGGATTGCAGATCACTAAAGAAAAATACGCTAGCCAGAAACATCAAGCTAGTAAGTTAGCACAGGAAATAAAATCTAACTGGTCACTGCTATCTTTTATTTTTCTTTTGCAGGTAAGTAGTGTAGAATTATGAGATTGGCGGAATATGATGGATGTATTATTGAGCCTCATGGACGAGTATATAAAGGCGTACAAGGGACCGACTTGGAGTACAAGACAAGTTAGGGATCATACGGAAACAGATCCTATCTCTATCTATACTACCATAACCGACCTATACGTTTATATTCTAACATCCCCCGCAGTCGTAGCGGTAGCGTCGTGAACAACTGGAGCGTCGTGGACTGTCAGACTGGAGAGAAACCGAAGTAGAATCCAGTGGGCTGACATCCCCCCGCAGTAGGAGCGGGAACGTCGTGGACGGTGTCGATGACGCGGATGCTTGGACTGTAGAGGAAGCTGATGAGGTGCTCAAGCGAGGTGATAGCCCTTTGTGCCGATGTCGAGGGAGCCGAGAGCGTTGGGCGGTGCAGCCTAGGTCGTGGTAGCCGTGCGAGGGGTCGCCGTGGTTGATGTCGTGGTCGGGGTTGCCGGTGTTGAGGTAGACGCACATGAAGCCGCAGGCGCATAGGGCGCATGAAGAGGACGAAGACGCGTCGAGGCAGTCGTTGAGGATGCCGATGCCGGAGACGACGCAGTACGAACCATCGAGGACGAGGTGCAGCCATAGTTTTGCCAGAACAAGGCGCACGTCGGGGACGAAGGCATACTCCGGCTATGCCAGAGCCGAGTACGTATAGAAGAACTCAGTGAAGTAGTCGAGACAATCGTAGAGGAGGGAGTCGATGCCAAGGACGATGTCAAAGCCGATGAAGATGAGGCGTCAACCCGAGTTTGCCAGACTCGAGGACACGTCGGGGACGAAGGCACGCACCGGTGTTGCCAGTACCGTGCGTGCAGGGGCAGGGACCACCATGAACCATACGCCAGTGTCGGAGGGACTAGCAGAGGAGGACTCGACGACGGTTGCGGCGCCAATCGGCGTGGGGTAGAAGGTGCCGATGTCGTCCGCGGTTGTCGGAGTAGACGTAGTCGGGGACGAGAAGATGACGCTGGTGACGAGGTCGTGGTGGACGAAGACGTAGAAGGCGGCGAAGGCAGCGGTGGCCTGGAGTGGCCATGTTGGACGCCTGGACAAGGTGTGATCGGCGGGACCTGCGACCGCCGGAGTGGCCATGCAGGTTACCTGTAGAATGGCGGCGGCGTTACTTGAAGTAGGCGAGGAAGAACCCGGCGGCGTGACGAAGACCATGCGCGGACGGTGGCGTTCCCGCGCCAAGGGAAGCGGCGCAGCGCATACCACGTGGAAGTCGACACGCGGGGACGACGGAGTGGACGGCGTGCCGCGGCGCTACGGCCCGAAGGGGCGACACAGCATAGCGCGCGGGTCGGGGCGACGGCGGGGAAGAATGTGATGGGATCGTAGCATAGAAAACAAAAAAAATCCTATGGCCAAGACTCCAAGATCTAATCTAGTGGATGTAAGCAACGGGTAAGTCAAGTTCCAAGAGAACTCATCCTCGAAGACCGTAAGCGTTTCGAGAATAATTCTCGTGGATGATGTAGTCGTTCACTCGCCGATCTCAAGATCGTGAAGATATGCGCTGCAACGGGCAGCGCCTCCATACTCGGTCACACGTACGGCTTGATGACGACCTCCGTTTCCTCGATCCAGCGGGGCAGCGGAAGTAGTAGAACCACCGGAAACTCCAGCAGCACGACGGCGTGGTGTGGTGGAGAAACTAATCGGCCATGGCTTCGCCAAGCGAATGGCCGGAAGGTGGAGCAGCGGGAGGAGGGAGAGAGGCTCAAGTGTTTTTGGAATAGGGAGCTCCACACCTCTATATATAGGAGGAGGAGGCAGCCACCAAGAGAGGGATGCGCAGCCCAAAAAGGTGCCCCCATTTTATCCCTCTTAATGTGAGTGGTAACTCCATTTTAACTCACTTGAAACTTCCTCTTAATTTGGTAGAAACTCCCATTCATAAATCTCAAGAGTTTTTCTCTCATAAATGAATAAAACATTTTTAATTCTTTTATTTGAGATTTAATATTTGTTGATTCTATTAATCAACAAACATTAACACTTACCCCCCTGAACTATTTCAATATTACCTGAAACAATTTCGGTGCTGTCCAAACTTTTCTCCGATATTCCGTATCTACCCAAAAGCGTCGGTAAACCTTAAGTGTGTCACCCTACGGTTCGTGAATAATGCAGACATGATCGAGACACTCTCCGATCAATAGTCAACAGCGGGACCTGGAGATCCGTAATGACTCCTACATATTCAACGATGAATCTTGTGATCGCGTGAACCAGAAACGTCGTAACTAATTCCTTTTGTCTCACGATATTTTACTTGTCCGGGATCCGATCATCGGTATCAACTATACCTAGTTCGATCTCGTTACCGACAAGTACTCTTTACTCGTTCCGTGATATGACATCCTTGTGACCTAGTCACGTGCTTGCAAGCGGTGTCAATGTGATATCACCGAGAGGGCCCAGAGTATATCTCTCCGTCATTTGGATGGACAAATCCCACTCTTGATCCATGAGCCTCAACTAATACTTTCAGAGTACCCAATGCCACCTTTATAGTCACCCTTTCACGGTGTGACGTTTGATGTCATCAAAGCACTCATCCGGTGTTAGTGATTGACATGATCTCATGGTCTAAGGATTAGAGTTACTTCGTATGTGATTGATACAACAATGTAAACTTAATGACTTGATCGCATTGCTATATCTACTTTGGGTGTATGTTCATCACATCATTCTCCTAATGACGTGATCCCGTTATTAACAATATCCAATGTTCATGATCAGGAAACCTTGATCATCGGTTAATCAACGAGCTAGTTAAACGAGAGGCGTTACTAGGAACTCTTACTTGTTTATTAGTCACACATGTATTAACGTTTCCGATTAATACAATTCTAGCAAGAGAAATAAACCTTTATCATAAACATGGAATAAGATAATAACCACTTTATTATTGCCTCTCGGGCATATTACTTTCAGTCTCCCACTTGCACTAGAGTCAATAATCTAGTTAGTAAGTAAGCACTTAACACTTATGACATTCCAGTGTTATTAGCATGCTTCGCATGTGGTAAACTTCATCATAAGATCTGACATGTTCAGGTCCGTTTGTATTTGCACGTCTTAGCGTCTACACGCATCACTCATTCTCTAATGAGATGGCTTTGTATATATTTGCTCAACCGGTGAGACCTTAATTCCTCAGCTTAAACTGATGTTACCAACATTCTGAAAATGTAGCTTCATAGTGTCAGCATTCTTGGAAATTCACCAAGTTCAATAAAGAACTCCTTGATATAGAAATACTTTTATTTGTTGTCAACACAACGATATACTTGCCTTTCTTGTAGTATTCATCACAATACTTTAATTTTGAAACTCATTCAAAAACAGCATGGAACTGTCATCCAGCCTATTGTGCCACCCTTTAACACATATTTAATTGAGATAGGTTTTGGATAGATGACAAGACTATTTGTGTAACATATTACAACGAATGGTTTGTCATTAATTACAGAATAAGAAAACACATCCTTACTTTTTCTCAAAAATACTTAAGGATCTTTCCCACTATAGTTCAATCATCATATGAATTATCCTGATATAACACTTTATAGCATAGGACTTATCATGGAACACATGACTTAGAAATCTCCATTTCAATTTTGCTCATCATGTGTCAATAACACTTGATATCGCTCAATCTTTTTCCATGTGGCAAGAACCCTTTCTTGTCGTTTCGATATTGACTTACTTCAATACTTCATCTATGTACCTTGGCTCAATCTTATCAGGCGTTTCAATCCATCTCTATAGACATTGATGCCCAAAATATTGTTTAGCTAAGCCTTTCATCAATATGAAATCTAACTGTGTTAATTTAAAATACATATTTTCCAACTAACTATATGTCATCTACATAAAGTATTAGAAATATGTCTTAGCGCTCCCACTTAATTTCTTGTAACTTTACAAGTATATTCACTATACATGATGGAATCAAACGCTTTTGATAACTTCATTAAAGTACAGATTCCAACTTCGTTATGCTCATTTCAACCATTGAAGTTTGCATACTTTTCTATAAACCTTCAAAACTCACAGATTGTGTCACGTACACATCCTTGATCAGCCTTCCTTGAGAGGAAAGTTGTTTTTGTTATTCAACTGTCATATCAAAATATGTAACTTTTTCTAGAACTATCCGTAAAGCCGAAAGTATCACTACGGAAGATCAAAATCTTTTCGTAGTCAACTATTTGAACTTTGTCACAAACACCTTTTCGACAAGTTAAACTTTCAATGGATGTAAACATCCATGCCTTGTTGCTCTATAGATCCGTTTGCAATCGTGAGGATACAAGCCTTCTGAAATGATTACCAAGTCACATACTTGTCATTCACACACGGATACTATCTCGGATATAATGACTCATAGCCAATTTACGAAGTCAGAGCCCATCATTTGCTTCCTTTATAATTTGCAGGTCCTTTGTTGTCAAAACAACACTTCATTCTCAAACCACAAGTTGGTCTAAGTACAAAGTTTTACGACCTTCATGGTTCAGTTTGCAAACTCGTTCGAAGTTACTACAACACATATAGTGTCTTCCACTTAGTCAAATTAGGGAACTCTAGAACAACTTCTAGTGCTGCGCTACTCTTGACATGATAACGATGATTCTCTAATCTCATCGAGCTGCACTGTCCTCCCACTCACTTCTTTCGCAAGAACAACTTTCTCGAGAAATCTACCCTTTCTGACAAACAACATTTGTCTTAGGTTTGGTGATAGGAGAAATACCCAACAGAAACTTTGGGATAACCTTATTGAAAGGATCGAGTAGGTTGACTAGAGGGGGGGGGGGGTGAATAGGCAACTACCAATTTTAATTTTCTTTTCAACAAGTTAAGGAATTGATCAAATATAAGTTCTCTAGATATGCAACTAGATGAACAATCCTATATGATGAGCAATAAACAAGCTAGCAAGATATTCTACACAAGAAAGGCTAGCAATACAAGTAAAGGAAGGTTAAGAGATAACCACACGGTGACGCGGAGATGTTCTACCGAAGTTCACTTCCCAATGGAAGCTACGTCTCCGTTGGAGCGGTGCGGAGTCACAAAGTGAACACCGAATAGCCTTGATATGGCACACCGTATCTCCCTCGTGTTATCCTCCGATGAGGAGATCCACGAGCCACTATATGATGCCCTTGAGGTCGGCAACAAACCTTTACAAAGATGAGGCACACTCCACAACCGAATTGGAGGCTCTCACCAAATTCCCGCGGCTCCCAAAGCCACAAGAATCACAAGGCCGGGTCGCGGCTCCACAACTTAATTGGAGGCTCCCGGCTAATCCTTGTGGCTACCAAAGCCACAAGAATCACAAGTATCTTCTAGGTATCCAATGTATCAAGTTAGATCTACAAGTGACTAGGTCGATGTAGACAAATCGGCTCGGTGGAGATGCGGATCTAGGGCTCCTCCTTCACTCCTCAAAGTATCAACGTGTTTGAGTGGTTGGAGTGGGAGCTCTAGTAGATTGAAGCTTGCAACAATGGTGGAGAGAGAGTGAGGAATCAAGCTTGGTCTTCTAGAGAAGAAGACCCCTTTTTATACTCTCCAAATTCTGGCCGTTGGGGAGCCTTCTGCGCAGGGCCGGAACTTCCGGTCAGATCGGCGGAACTTCCGAAGCACAGAGAACTCCAGTCTTCTCAGCGTGGGGCCACAAACGCGCACGGCCGGAACCTCCGAGGTGAATGGCGGAAGTTCCGCACCACCGGAACTTCCGGACCAACTTCCGAGCCAACTTCCGCTTATGAAAGTGAAAACACCGAGAGCAATTTTGCTAAGCGGAACAAGGAGCGGAAGTTCGTCCGGAACTTCCGATGCCCGGAACTTCCGAGGCGAATGGCGGAAGTTCCGCACCACCGGAACTTCCGGACCAACTTCCGAGCCAACTTCCGCTTATGAAAGTGAGAACACCCGAGAGCAAATTTGCTAAGCGGAACAAGGAGCGGAAGTTCGTCCGGAACTTCCGATTCCCGGAACTTCCGCAAATCCGGCCGGAACTTTCGAAAAACTGTTATTTTCAGAATTCAAAGCAGATTGCAGGATATATCTAAACACTTTATATATGCAATCTTTCATACTGTCAAGGATGTGATAAAACCTGAAATCAATCAACGCACATTAGTGTGCAACTTATTGTTGTAATAAACCCCAAAAACATTTAGAGAGAGACATGTCCTTTCACTTATAAACATATATTTATCCAATTTTGGTTGTAAACATTTTACATATGCTACGCATACCAAAATTTAAGAAAAAGACAATTCGGGTCACTACCCAAGCCACAACCCATATGGTGTCTTATTCATCGGATCATGATGGCGCTCTTTTCGGTGTAAAAGCGGTTGTCTCTAAAGCATAAATTACAAAAATCTAAAGGCATTTTATTTATCTTACCATGTCTAACAAGGTTCGATCATGTCTCTCGAACACTAGCTCCATACGTCTATGGGGTTTTCGGGAATGATAAGTTGCGGAACAATTCTGCAACTCCTCAGATGTTTTGCTAAACTTGTAACTCAAACTTTATTCTTTATGATCCAATCATAAATACTCTATTCTCTTGTTACGATGATTTTCACTTCATACCAACACTACTTTGAACTAATTCAAAATTGTCAAACTCCATTCTCATTAAATAGACATACTAATGTATCTACTCAAATCATCGATAGAATTTCATGAAGAAAAATTAATCCACCACTCTCGGCTACACATAATGGACCATGTACATTAACATGTACAATCTCCACTAAATTAGTCGTCCATTCTTCTTTGGCCTATGAAGGAGTTTTAGTCATCCTTTGGAAGAGGGTCTTACAAGCGTCATTTCATTCAAAAAACAAAATTGACTCCGAAAGTCCATCAACATGGAGTTCCTTCATGTTTTCCTTTCCAATATGAACTAAAACGGCGGTGTCACAACTTAAGTGAAATTATTTATTTTTTACGTCTTGCGACGTTTAGCATTTAGTCTTATAGATGTTTATTTTACCAACACGATTTATATTAACTCATCCATCAATTATGGAACATGGCCATAGTTAGAACAACTTATTTGTTCTCACAAAAAGCAGGAACAAAATAACAATTTTTTAAGTTCTTAAAATAAATCTTGAAGGTTTGTTTCGATGCGACACTGAACACAATAACACTTTATTCTTGTTCTTGTCGTGATCATTTTCACATCTTTTACTAGTTCTTTTAGGCCCTTGTACTTCTTGTATTGCGTCGTTATGTATGACAATTCATACCGACTAATCTGGCATCAAAATACCCAAGAAATACTTCGTTATCCAGTAAACATCTATAACTTATATATCATGCATATACTCCTGAGCTGGACTTTTCCAGTCTTTCTTTTCTGCCATATAATTTTGCAATTCTATTTTCAGTATTTCCCTTTCCTTTACAGAAGAATCATTCAACATAAAACAATGCCAGTCGAACTAGCATATTTTCCTTGGTGTTTAGTCATATACTATCACCCATGGAGCTAGACTTTGAAGTTGATTGTTTTACTAATATCACCATATTATTAGCATTCTTCCACATTCCACTCTTAGCAATATTCAAGTATAGTAAATGAGTTTTACCCACACTTCTAATCCATCCCATCATAACAATTTTGTGATGAAGCTACTATAGCTCGAAGGAAGGAATTTAGAGGATAATATCAATACCCAACTTATTGGATGATTCAAACGCCTAGCGTCTTCAATCCTTGCATATATTCAAATAATATAAGCACATATTATCACAATAAATTACACTCAGTCATGTTGCCACAAACAGGGTTCTAGATATCAATATATCTTCTACTCCTCGTTTGTATCCGAAAACAACTTTTTCACTCCGAGATCACCTTGATTCTCAAAACATTCTTTTTGAAGATCAGGTATCATGGAAGCAACCATGACACTAGATACTTGCTCTTTAGATCAATCAATAATTAATCACATGGAGCTAGGTAGGTATTACCGAAAATGTACAATAGGACTCAATTAAAAAACGGTACCAGTCAAAAATGGTTTTGCCAGATCAAAACAGTTTTATCTCAATTAACAATCTAAGTGTAAGGTAGATTGTGGATGCCAAACACTACTACAAAATTATGCAAAAACTCTTTGATAGGTGGTCTATGATAAATTAGTTCAGGTTAATTAAAAAATACTACGTGAACTCCCACTCAAAAACAACATCCCTCTAGTCGTTTCAGTGATTACACGAACCAAATTCACTACCCCAAAACCGATCATCACGTGAGATGGTGCAGCTGCAAAGGCGAACATCAACATGTTCATCATATCATCCATATGACTCATGCTTTACCTTTCGGTTACGTGTTCCGAGGCCATGTCTGTACATGCTAGGCTCGCCAAGTAGAACCGTAGTACTTGCGTGTGTTACGAGGCCATGTCTATACATGTTAGGCTCGTCAACACCCGTTGTATGCGAACGTAGAGTCTATCACACCCGATCATCACGTGGTGCTTCGAAACGACGAACTTTATTAACGGTGCATACTAAGGAAGAACACATTTCTATCTTGATATTAACAGTGAGGGATCATCTTATAATGCTACCGTCGCGATCTAAGCAAAATAAGATGCATAAAAGGATTAACATCACATGCATAAAAGGAATAACATCACATGCATGGATAATGTGATATGATATGGTCCTTCTTGCACTTGGATCTCCATCTTGTGCGTCTTGGCATGATCTACATCATTCCACCGGCGTGGCACCAAGGTCCATGGTGCCTCCTTCTTGATTGTCCTCGAATTACAACATATCACATGGATATGATATTTAGCACGCAGGCCATGAATTTAAATGACAACCATTTGTCTCCTGCCGGTATGTCATAATTTACAAATAGTATCATCTCATACATCAAAATTTGTAACATTGACCATATCACATCACATGCCCTGCAAAAACAAGTTAGACGTCCTCTAATTTATTTTGCATATTTTACGTGGCTTAGGGCTTTCGAAGATAGAACCGTTCTTACCTACGAACATGAAACCACAACGGTGATAAACAAATTATTAACAACCCTTTTAGATAAAATCTTAACTATAGTGGGAGAGACAGACACCCGCAAAGCCACTTATGCAAAGCAAGTTGCATGTCAGTCGTGGAACAAGTCTCATGTACGTGGACATGTAAGGTTAGTCCGGGCCGCTTCATCCCACTATGCCACTAAGATTAAAAATACAACATGGAAGCAATAACATGATCATCAACGCCCACATACACATATGTATTCTACCCGTGCAAAACATCTACGCATAGACACGGCTCTGATACCACTGATGGGATCGTAGCATAGAAAACAAAAAATTTCCTACGGCCAAGACTCCAAGATCTAATCTAGTGGATGTAAGCAACGGGTAAGTCAAGTTCCAAGAGAACTCACCCTCGAAGACCGTAAGCGTTTCGAGAATAATTCTCGTGGATGATGTAGTCGTTCACTCGCCGATCTCAAGATCGTGAAGATATGCGCTGCAACGGGCAGCGCCTCCGTACTCGGTCACACGTACGGCTTGATGACGACCTCCGTTCCCTCGATCCAGCGGGGCAGCGGAAGTAGTAGAACCACCGGAAACTCCAGCAGCACGACGACGTGGTGTGGTGGAGAAACTAATCGGCCATGGCTTCGCCAAGCGAATGGCCGGAAGGTGGAGCAGCGGGAGGAGGGAGAGGCTCAAGTGTTTTTGGAATAGGGAGCTCCACACCTCTATATATAGGAGGAGGAGGAAGCCACCAAGAGAGGGATGCGCAGCCCAAAAAGGTGCCCCCATTTTATCCCTCTTAATGTGAGTGGTAACTCCATTTTAACTCACTTGAAACTTCCTCTTAATTTGGTAGAAACTCCCATTCATAAATCCCAAGAGTTTTTCTCTCATAAATGAATAAAACATTTTTAATTCTTTTATTTGAGATTTAATATTTGTTGATTCTATTAATCAACAAACATTAACACTTACCCCCTTGAACTATTTCAATATTACCTGAAACAATTTCGGTGATGTCCAAACTTTTCTCCGATATTCCGTATCTACCCAAAAGCGTCGGTAAACCTTAAGTGTGTCACCCTACGGTTCGTGAATAATGCAGACATGATCGAGACACCTCTCCGATCAATAGTCAACAGCGGGACCTGGAGATCTGTAATGACTCCTACATATTCAACGATGAATCTTGTGATCGCGTGAACCAGAAATGTCGTAACTAATTCCTTTTGTCTCGCGATATTTTACTTGTCCGAGATCCGTTCATCGGTATCAACTATACCTAGTTCGATCTCGTTACCGACAAGTACTCTTTACTCGTTCTGTGATATGACATCCTTGTGACCTAGTCACGTGCTTGCAAGCGGTGTCAATGTGATATCACCGAGAGGGCCCAGAGTATATCTCTCCGTCATTTGGATGGACAAATCCCACTCTTGATCCATGAGCCTCAACTAATACTTTCAGAGTACCCAATGTCACCTTTATAGTCACCCTTTCACGGTGTGACGTTTGATGTCATCAATGCACTCATCCGGTGTTAGTGATTGACATGATCTCATGGTCTAGGGATTAGAGTTACTTCGTATGTGATTGATACAACAATGTAAACTTAATGACTTGATCGCATTGCTATATCTACTTTGGGTGTATGTTTCATCACATCATTCTCCTAATGACGTGATCCCGTTATTAACAACATCCAATGTTTATGATCAGGAAACCTTGATCATCGGTTAATCAACAAGCTAGTTAAACGAGAGGCGTTACTAGGAACTCTTACTTGTTTATTAGTCACACATGTATTATGTTTCCGATTAATACAATTCTAGCATGAGAAATAAACCTTTATCATAAACATGGAATAAGATAATAAACCACTTTATTATTGCCTCTCGGGCATATTCCTTTCAGAATGCGGGTCGTGAGTCGGTGCAGCGGCTGGGTGCCGCGGCGGCATACACGCCTGGGAAGGCGCGTTGGCAGCCGGCAACATGGACCAAAGGCGGCGGCGCGGCGGCCCGAAGGGGCGACGCGGCGGCAGCCCGTAGCTCGATCGGTGGTAGGTGGTAGGCGCGTGCTCGGGGACGTGCTTGGCGTAGACAGGCGCACGATCGGTTGATCAGACCGACGCGGCGCGGTACGCGCCATGGCGGCGACGACGACGCGCAGATTGGAGTCGATGGCAAAGTTGTCGGTGAAGTTCCGGTCGATGACGGCGAAGACGAACCGGCGATGGAGACCGTGCAGACGAGGGAAGCCGGCTGCGACGCGTAGAGGCGTCCCTTGGACAGCGCGTCCGGCCTTGCTGCGCGGTCGGTGTGGAGTCGGCGCTGGCGAGTCGGCCGTGATAGCCGGCTTGAAGGAGCCGGCCGGTGCGGAGTCGGCGCTGGCGAGTCGGCCGCGATAGCCGGATGTCGAGGAGTGGGCCAATGCAGGTCGATGATCGTGCCGCTCTGATACCACGTAGAATTATGAGATTGACGGAATATGATGGATGTATTATTGAGACTCATGTGCGAGTATATAAAGGCGTACAAGGGACCGACTTGGAGTACAAGATAAGTTAGGGATCATACGGAAACAGATCCTATATCTATACTACCATAAACGACCTATACATTTATACTCTAACAAGTAGTCACTGCTATCTAGACATTAACATCTCTAAACTAGAAAGTCGAATCACAAAACTACCGATTGAATAGTTTGTTTACATGTCATAAGGTACTAGGATAACACAGACTGGAAAAAGACAGCAAACTCTCAGCCGATCAACTTTGGGCAAAACAGAAAAGTGACATGCGAGAATAACTCAAGCAACATACCGAATCCAATTTCAACACCTACACATTAAAAGATCAGCATTATTTTCCCTTCAAGTTGGGGGCGCGGCCATATATTACATCAACACAAGCCAACTGAAAGAATGTCACGACACATTCACGATACACGTTAAACACAGAAAATAAAAAGGAGGCCTACACTAACCGCCAGGAAGACTCACGCCGGGAAGACCCACTAGAACTCCTCCTCAGAAATGGATCAGTTAAATCCAAGTCAGAGGCATGGTTGAACTTCTCAACATCCCAGAGAAGTCGTCTAGTTGTAAAATAATAACGAGCACCTCTTGAAACCCTCTCCTCGTACTGAAGCTCCATATGTTGACGAGCAAAAAATTTCTTATTGTAATTCTCGTCTTCAACTTCAAATATCACAGATTCTAGCACCGGAGCATTCAGTACGAAGAACTTGGCAAACTTAACTTGTTTGTAAGTGCCCCGATACTGGCCCAACACTATTTTCTTCAGCTTTAAAGGTATGTCAGGACTTGGTTTCCAGGTAGGCCAGTTGAAAGTATAATGGTACATAATGTCCCTCTTCCAGAAAAACTGAAAAGAACATAGACGAAAGTAGACTTGAGAACAGTAAATAAAGCATAAGTGCAGACAAACACAATGAATTATCAACAAAAAATGTCACCTTAATGTATAATTTCTCCAAACATGGAAAGCATCTCAGCATGTCAAGAACCTTCTCCACACTAAGTTGACTCTGCATATTGACAGCTAAAGTCTTGACAGTGCAAATCCTGGCAGCCATGCTATCAAGATTCAATCCCTTCGTCAAGCATAAAAAACAACATTAGGCCATTTTTTGTTTTGCGAAACTACATTAGGCAATTTACAATGCAGACGATATGCAAATACGAAGTTCATAACTACCTTAATAATGGTGGAGCCAAACACGAGTCTGTTGCCACCCTCATGGAAATCGGAAACACAACCTAAGATCTCTAGTTTAGGCGCGGAGACAATGGTTATATGTAGAACATAGGCCGCTAAATTGAGGTTGAGTAGCTTCTCAAGAGAAGGGCGTTCTCGATTATAAGTTCCTTCGGCCGATCCTGAAATGAGATGAACCATGCATTACGCATGCCGATGCTTTTAAGGCTACTGGAGTTGATCCGGACACAAGGGGTGCCATAGATGCCGTAGAGCAGCAAGCACTCAAGAGTGGGGCAGCCGGCAATCATGTTGTGCAATGAGCAATCCGAGATGCTGGCACTTTCAAGCGTGAGCAGCTTAAGATTTGGGAACTGCGGTGGTTGGGAGGGGAGTATGCAGCTTCCGAAGGTGGCAACCCGAGGGTGTGCGCGAAGCGGAAGGCTGTTGGGCGCAGCGGTGGCGGCGGCGGCCGCGGCTGGTAGGAGGTGTAATGGTGTAACTCAGAAAAATTGTGTAACTCAAGCTGCTGCAGATTGTCGAGGGCGGGGGATGAGAGCCAGGAGTCGACCAAGGCCGCGTCTGAGCGGGGATAGGGCCGGAAGCGCTCGTTGAGGCAAAAGCGGCGGCCAGGGCCCGGGTGAGCGGATAGGATGCTTGACACGGCGGCCTCAGGAATATCCCCACTGCTCCGATTGTACCTCATGTCTTCGCAGTCGAGATTGAGAGGCGCGGAGGAGCTTCGCCAGAGGTGGCGCCACCGGGTGGCGAGGATCTGGGTACGGGCGCCTTCCTTGGTGGGAGAAAGCGAGATGATGTCGCCGAGGACGACGTCGGGGAGGTGGCTGATGCGGTCTTCGTCTTCCGTGCCCCCCGGCGCCTCGAGCTTCATCTTTTTCGAAATAGGACTCCCCGGCTCCACCGTCTCCATGGCCACCGGCGCCGCCGCCGGGAGTGGATTTTTTTTTTTTTTTGACTTTTTCATACTTATATTCATACTGGAAAGGGAGCCTTACATATCGGAATACAAGCAAAGAAAAGGAGAAGAAACGAAGAACAGCGGCGGCGCTCTCCATCTTCAACCTCCAGGGCACCCGGCAAGCCGTCCCTCCACCGTCGAGGACGACGAAGAAGCCAGCCTCCAGGACCACCCGCCGCGGGAGCAGACGAGCTCCTAGCCCGAGGGCGTCGACGAGCCGCAGTAGCCACCAGCTCCGTGGAGCTGGATTTGAAGACGGCGAAGCAGCATCGGCCGGGGATCATCCTCCCCAAGCAAGATCCGTCCCGGATCTGAGACCTGCGCCTTAGATCCTCCACCATCGCGCCGCAGACCCGCACCTCCACCGCCTTGAACCTCCTCCACCAACCAGCTATACACACGCCACAATCCCGCCGCCGCCGCCAGAGAAAACGACGGAGGGAAGGTGACTCACCCGCAGCTCGGCCGCGCCGCCAGAGACGACGCCGGAACGGGGGAGCCGCAGAGCACCAAAAGACGACGCCGGCGACCCCCCCACGCCAGCGCCGCCCCAAGACTCCCTTCCTACCTCACCGGAACGCAGATCCGGGATTTCCCACCCTCCCGCCGCCGGAGCGGCCGGCGGAGGGTGAGAAATCCCCGGATACGCCGGCGGCCGCTGGGGATCGCCGAGTCGCCTCCTCGATCGCCTCTGGGAACTGTAGCAGGGGAGAGGGTTCCAGAAAAAGGGTCGTGTGTCGATTTGATTTTTTATTTTTGGGGAAGCAGGGTCGGGCTGTGTGTAGACAAAGGAACTGCTCGAGGAAGGAAGTGCGATGGACCTCGAATCTGACGGAAATGAGAATACAACGGCTGGATGGGCTGAGTGCTTCTGTTGGATCGATGCCGGGCCAAATCCCAGAGATTCAGCTTGCATTTTCTCCCTTTTTCACGCTCAATTGTACTCCAAGCAAACAAATGAAAATTTTAACTATTGGACTACCGTTAATGTTGCAGGTCACATTCTAAACTATGATGACAGTGCTAATCAAAACTGTATCATATCAACATGTATCTAACATAAATTTATATAACATCCTATACTAATTTCCTTTGAGATCATATTTTTTGTAAAAATATTAAACGGAGTTGATTTTGTACATGCGCACATTGGGGAGCAACGTTTCAGCTACGGGTGCATATGAATCCTTTATTTAAAATATATTTTTAATGTATTTTTAAATTTAAAAATTTGTTCGCTCGTGCATTTTTCACATCCTATTTGTTCTAAAATTCGTTGCATGAAAAAACAACTATTTTTTGTGGCATGTATAAAAAGACAAAATTGGGTGCTAAAATCACGTACATCTTCACACCCACAAATATTTAGTATGCCATGTCTATTATGAAATAATCAATTTCTTCCGTTATGTTTCTGAATATACACTCTTTAGATAACTTGCATGTACATCTTCTTAAACAAATCAACAGGAAGCAAAAGACCATTTACTCAGCTCGTCCTGATTAGATACACTTACTTCAAAAACAGTTGCAACAATCATGCGCACTTGCAGTCATGTGTGACATCGACTCCCTCTCTAGTGGTGTGTCATCGAGGGTCGGGCGGTGGACAGACACGGGATCAGTGCGTGGTTGATCTGGAAGTCTCTCGCTCGGCACTCGTCCTGATGTGCAGGCTAGGCGACGGGTTTCGATCTCTCGTGCGGATCTCGATCAACTAGATTAGGCTGAGGAAGCTATGGCAGGAACCACAAGACGTGGACGATGGCGCATCGGCGCCCCTCGTGGCGTGAGGTGTTGCGTTGTTCTTTTTGTCCGGGGGGCTGGTAGCGGGTATGTTGATGTGACGTTAGTGGCGCTTCGCGCGACATATGGCTTCAATGATCTTGGTTGTAGGAGTGTCGAAGACTCGGGTGAAAACCAATTTCTACCTTGGTTGGCGACGACGATGGCACTTGTGACTTTGTTCCACTCAGTGGAGCTTCGTTGTGGAGGGCTTTGGATCATCTCGCGCCACCAAGGATTTGGATCATCTGGGCAAGTTTTCCATGTTGCTTCCACCTTGGAGGTGTCACCTTAGGAGGCCATGATCTAGCCAGGCGAGCTTCATCAGCGCGGAGCTTCGTGGCAGCGAGGCTAGCGGATGTCACGGCGACGGTCCCATACGTTACGTGGTGACTTCAGAAACTCTCCTGGTATGATGTGGGTGCCTTTGGGTGTCGGCTCTAGTCGTATGAGTGATAGAGGCATCGGCTCGACTCATGCTTGGCATCGTAGCCAGAGTGGAAGTCGGAGCAACGGCTCCAGACACCGTCATCACGACCTTGGTGTTGACTACAGTCAGTCATGACCTTGGTGTTGATTACAGTCACTTGAGTTTGGTGCCTGGCCTTGGGGCCGGTGTGTGTTGCTTAGGTGTGTAGGCCAGACTTACCTCGCCATGTCGTTTGGTGTATGTTCTGGTTGCTCAAAATGTTAGATTCGTCTACTCGGCTAGAGCGCGCCCTTGGGGCGGTGTGGATGATGGATGGTGCCTCCGGATGCTCTTGTAGTGTTGTAGAGTGTCGGCTTAGTTGCTTGGGCGGTGAGCTGTCAGCTCGGCTGGTGTGCGGCCTCGAGGCCAGAGTGTGGGTTATGTTTAGGGTTTGGCCGATTTTCCTTATTAAACTGTCCAATTTTCTTTCTTCTTAGGCTGTGCTCGAAAAAGAAAAGGTGTACATAGTTGGGCCTGATTGCATGGGGAGCTTGGCCCGGGCTATTAAGTTGTTCACTGCAAGCCCATACAGAGGATGGCTGAAAGTTAGCTGTTCTACCTCATGAGCCCAAGCCAGCAAAACATCACCTGAAGCTAAATTTTTTGAGGCAATTCTTTTCTTGAGGCTGTTGAGTAGAAACATCATGTCGGCTACAGATGCAGTGGAAATAATTGATGGACGGAGGTTGAGCATGGAATCGCCGGCGAAGCGTTGAGAAGAAACCCAAGCTGGCGAATCTTACATATTCCGTGATAAACTATCCCATCTATCTATCAGCAACCTCGAAGTTGTAGACGGCCGGATGTATCCCAACCATGCAGTCCTCATCTCCATCACGTTGATGCCGACCAAATCTCCTGTCAGATTCGCTTCAAATGTATCATATAATAAATATCATCTGCCCTTGGAATAGGCCAGAATCTGAAGGACCCAGTGCGACATGGAAACAAACTGCAGATAATGCATGCACTGTGTAGATCATCATCCTGAGTTCCTCACCGCCGTGTGGAGATCATCGATCATTCTCACAGAACATACTCAGTCGGCACCATGCTTCTATCGAAGTGACGACCTATGTGGGACATTTATTCATGGATGCACACACTGTTTTCTTCCGGTACTATATCTAGTGGTTGGTTGGTGATCGATCGTCATGCAGATGAGGTGCGGACGTGCGTACTTAGTACCTGAGATCGGCGAGCTATACTGCTGGTGATCGATCTGGCTAGTGGAGTACTAGAACTGTAGGGGACAGGGGGCTAGCCGCTAGCCGGCCGGTAAGCTACAGTGCCAAGAAATTAAGGATCTCACTAATTTGCTCTGCGATGCTCCCTCCGAGATCACAAGGTAGCTACGCAACCACTCTACCCAATTATTTGGCCTTCCATATGCATCTTGGTCAGCTCTGCCTGTCCTTCGGCAAAGTTCTGATCAAATAAATTTCACGAAAATACCCACTACAATCTTATATATAGATCTTTGCTGAACTATAATAAGTAGCTAGACTTGGACAAGGATTAATTAGTAAGATACGTTGATGAAATATATATATACACCCACTAGCAGTAGTATTTATTAATTGTTTGCCCTTGAAATTCTAGCAATGTTCATGGGAAGATCTAGCAAGTACTGATCACTAAGAAATAAAGGATGCTAGAGTTTTGAAAAGGACAAACAATAGGGTCACCTGATAAAGTTTTCTCATAACTTCTATAATAAATGCAGTTACACCTTCTAATTATCATGTTGTTTTGGCAAACGGTATCTATACAGAGTAGCTGAGATGTCGCTAGCTATAATCTAAAGCAAATAGGCAATAGAGGACCTATTTGAAGCTACAGCTAGCAGACCGTCCCGCTAGCGGTACTATAGCATGATAACACATATTGGCCCTTCGCTTAGCGACTAGGATAAACAGGTTATTGGTACTTATTTATAATGTCGCAAATGTTGCAATGCCAGATCGAATAGGCACTCAGGTCAACATATATATGTTAACTTCCCCGCCAAGAAAGCGTACACTCCCTCCGTTACTAAATATACGATGTTTTAGCTTTTCTCCACATTCATATATATCTACATGTATTTAAACACTTTTTAGTGTGTATGTTCATTCATTTATATCCGCACTTAGTCAACATGTGAAACATCTAAAACATTTTATGTCTAGAACGGTGGGAGTATATGTTAACCCGCTTGCAGGTATACCATATTACCCTAGACCACCAGAATTATTTTGCGGCAATAGCAACTGTAGTCTATATCAGATGCTGAAGATCCAAGGTCCTAGTCTTATCATTACAGGCCCACATACTTTCTTGAAGATTTTCAAAGCCCACGGATCCAATATACACTGTAGACAAGTAAATGAAGTAGGCAGATGTGGTCTTGTCAAGAAGACAAGAAGGACATGCAGATTCACCGTGCAACTAGATTGTTAGTACATGTGAATGTTATCTTGTAGAGCAACAAACCAAAGAGCTAGAAACCTAGCCTAGAAGCACCATTTGTTGTATTGCAGTGACAGTTAGGAATGGGTGATAGCATCTGATCTCTGAATGCATATGCACTAGACTAGTCCAAGTCAGGCATGGTGCACTTGCTCTGATCCCGTGTTAGGGACATGCATCCACAGTCTCCATCTGAGCACTATATGTGCACTATACATATATTATATATGAAGCTTGTGGCTTAGGCAGGAGTTCAAGTTGAAAATAAGTACGCATGTGTCTATTCTGTAGTTCATGCCAGCCATGTATTTTTTATTTGTGAATATATGTATCTTCATCAATTATAATAAATCCTAGAGACACCGAAAGTGTACAGGACACTTTAGACTTTTTTAAAGAAAGAAGGCCTTCGCTTGGTGTTAAATTAATTATGCCCTTCCCCGCAAAACAAATATTAATTAGGCCCTTAATGACGGAAGGTACACGGTGCTGAACAAGCTTACAACACACAGCCGCACACACAAATAGTTCAGACTTATAGTGCAATCACTAGCAAAGTGATCAGAGAGAATATACCTTGGAGGGGATGATAATTTTTTGCTAAGAGGCAACCACAATAGCTTCACGGTGCTTAATTTTCTTCAGCGGAGTGGCTCCCCGGAGTGGTGACCAAGCTTCAAATCCAAGTGGTGAAGTCGGTCTCAGGAACATCAGTTTCTTCACCCAGGTGTTTGCTCCTCTATCAGGGAATCCAAACTGCTGTTGATGTTGATCAGAGATCTCTTCTGATTATCCATGAAGGCTTCAGAGAGCAGCAGCCTTGAGTAGCATCACAGGGAATTTCAGTCCCTTCGGCATTGTCAAAATCCCTATTTAGCCACACATCAGCATTGGAGATCTCGGTTTTTAAGTAAGGAACTGGCAGAAATCCTCCAGCTTTTCCCGTATCCCCCTGATCAGGATCACACATCTCCACACTGTTTGTAAGATCAAATTCCAATCATGTTTAATGTTCAACCAAGGAGCATACTATGTTATTTTTATTTTTCCAACGTACCACATAACAACAGCAACAATGGAATTAAGAGCATAGTTAAATCCAAAATCTTGATACAGATTCATAAGAGCTACCAACCAGAATTTTGAAAAATTCAGGTAGCAGTGGGCAAGCATTTGACTCCAATCTGAAGGAATAAAAACACGACATACACCTCTAAAATTTATAACATCATAAACATGATAGTGCAGTATTGGCCATTGTTCTCTAATTGCCATATCAACGAGTCAATTTCTTATGTGAGGGAAATGCCTTTAGCAATTTCCTCTATCTAATACCACCACGGTTCCATCATACTGGGGGTGACGTTCCTTCTAAAACTAAGCTTCAGTTGTTCTCCATCCCAAATCTCTAAGATGGTGGTTGTTTTTTCATTGCAAATAAGGTAGATGCTTTAGAATTGAACTGCTAAATGGGAAATACCAAAGAAGGTGTCCTCCCAAACGGAAACCACAAATGGAGCAATGGTGACCTTTTTATGAAAATTTTGAAATCAACATTTTCAAGTTTCAAAAAAATCAAAAAACAAAATATAGGATTTTGCGAGTTGAGATTTTGCACATTTGTAGAATGCATCATTGTCTACATCTAGAATCTCAATTTTATTTTTGAAACTTTAAAATGTTTTTTTTGAATTTTTCAAATAAAGGGCTCTCCCTAGAGCGAGAGAGCTCCATTTGTCCGCTCTCTCCAAATTTTATAGCTTTAACTACACCCATGCCTCCTTTCTAGAATCTTTAAATGTTGATCGTGTTGCTCGAAAAATATTGGGGTAGGTGATTTTGTAATTGTGGTTAATCAAGGTTTTCCAGAGTCTGTCGTCACCTGAGGTGCAAAGACCATCCCCCGGTCCATGCCGCTTACGGACCTCCACCCCCGAAGGGATGCGGTCCCTAAGAAGTTGCCACACGAAGATTTTGATTTTTAGGAGAAGGGGGGCCTTCCACAACGGGGAAGCCCAAGCTCTAACCGGACCACTGAAGAGACTCCGATAGGCCGTCTTTACGGAGAAGGTCCCAATGTGTATATCGAATTTGGATTTTCATTTTCCAGTTTTCTACACATGTTTCTTATTGACTTATTTATACATCTATCAAAAATATGACAACCTTTTAGAGTTTTTTTTACGTCAACCTTATATAGTTGTTATAGAGCATTTCTAACGGACGCCCTAAAGGCCCAAACTTGTACTGTAAAAAACTTGCACTTTAAGAGGACAGAGTCAAAAAAATGTTTAATCAACATGATGGTAGTACTCGTTTATACATGGATATTGACACTAAACAAACAGGAACTTAAAGCATTCAACAACAAGGTCGTGTCGTGCCATGCATGCACAGAACAACTGGAGTACGTTCGTATAAGTACGAACGGACATACTCAATGGACGACGCACGTACGTACGTATATCCGCGTGGGTGCATATGCACCTCTTACAGCTTGAGCGACAGGTCGATGCCGTCCTCGCCGTCGCCGGCCGGGTGCACACGGTTCCCGTAGCGGCGGCGCCCACCGTCGGCGATCCAGCTGACGACGGCTGCGGCGGCCGCGGCCGACCCCGCTGCTTGGGCGCCACTATCCCCTCCTCCTGGCTGCGGGTACCAGCTGATCAAGTCGGACGAGGGCGGTGAGGAGGTGGCGGCAGAGAGCTCGCGGCTACGCTTGGCGAGGCTGCGCTCGAGCTTGTGCGCGTTCTGGTGGCCGCCCAGCGCCTGCGAGCTGTAGAACTTGCGCCGGCAGTAAGTGCAGGAGAAGGTCCGGTCGCCGGCGTCCACCACGGCTACAAGCGGCGCTGTCGGCCGGTGCCTCACCGCAGCTGCCGCTGTGGGGTGGACGAGCCGCAGGTCCAGGTTCACGTCGCCGGCCGGCGCCCTCGCACTCTCCATTTCCTAGCTGCCGATTGACAGATCGATAGGTGAGCTTGCTAGCTAGAGATAGAATGGCAGTACTGCGTGCTGTGCGCAGTGCGCAGCATATATAGAGACGAGGATCGGGGAGGAGAGATGTGAGTGAGTTGCTGCTAGCTCGGGCTGCAAGCCCAAACGCTGCACATAGCTAATTGGTGAGACGTCGACTCAGTATTTGGGGGCTTGTCGGACGATGGTCACGCGCGCGCGTACAGCTGGTTGGTGCATGCCTGTAAATTTATCTAGCATGCTTGTTAAACTGGAAGGGCCTGCTTGATAGTGTCTACTAGTTGAGAATGTAGGTACATATCTTGATAAATTTGATGGTGATAGCAGATGAAATCCATTTGGTAATTTAGGCAGTACGGTTCCTTAGCAACACCAAAGGACGAGAGAGAGAGAGAGAGAGAGAGTGTGTGTGTGTGTGTGTGTGTGTGTGAGTGAGAAACATAGACTAGTCAACAGATAAGACGTACGTGTTGAAAGGTTTCACTTACCAGACTGAGAAATCAAATATCCGTGGGCTCACACCAGTTTAGTTTATCGAGTATAGTTTAAGTCGTATGCACATATATCTTGTGTGTTTTAGGGCATAAGGCCCTGATGACATTGTCTTGTTTTATATTGGTACATTGGTTATGTCTCGCCTTAATTTTGGTGTGGTGACCTTAATCCCCAAGATAGTGGGGGCCACGGACATCCGCCAATTTAGACCAATCACGGTCCTTAATGTCATCCATAGGATCTTTTCAAAGGTGTGCGCGACTAGGTTAGCTCCTGTTATGGAGCGCATAACGCACCCGTACCAGTTCGCCTTCCTTAAGGGGCGGTATATCCATGACGGAATCTTAGCACTTCATGAGATTATCCATGAGGTTAAGTCTCAGCGCCAGAAGGGCGTGTTTCTTAAGCTATATTTTCAGAAGGCATACGACCGCTTGGACTGGGCCTTTCTCCATTTGGCGCTGGAACGGAAAGGGTTTGACGATCGGATGATATGTTGGATCATGCAGATAGTTATGAGTGGCAACACCGCCATTAACATAAATGGGGAAGTGGGTCCCTATTTTAGGCCGACTTGTGGGGTTAGACAGGGGGGATCCTATTTCCCCCTTGCTCTTCAACTCTGCGGTTGACATCCTTGCAGAGGTCTTAGAGAGAGCTAAGACCTCTGGCCACATATCCGGTGTGGTTGGACACCTCATCCCAGGGGGTGGTGTGACGCATCTCCAGTATGCGGATGACACAATGATTATGGTGGAGGGATCCGAACTGGATATCATCAATCTCAAGTTCCTTCTCCTCTGCTTTGAGGCCATGTCGGGCCTCAAGATTAACTTTGACAAAAGCGAGGTCATAATCTTGGGCTACTCAGCCGAGGACCAATAGCGGATCGCGGACAACCTCAACTGCAAGTTGGCTACATTCCCAGTGACATATCTGGGGATGCCGGTTCGGGATTCCCGGATCCTTATAAAGGATCTGGACCCGTTAGTTGAGCGGGTCAAGTCAAAGGCCGCGCCGTGGCAGGGGAGGTTTGCCTCTAAGGGAAGCAAAACCACCCTCATTGACTCCTGCCTATCTAGTCTCCCATGTTTATGATGGGGTTATATATCCTACCGGAAGGAGTTCATGGCAGCTTTGATAGAGAGTTGTCCTGCTTCTTCTGGCAGGCTATTAACGGACGTCAAAAGTATCATATGGTCAAATGGGCAGACCTTTGCGCCCCCAAGGAGGTTGGGGGCATAGGTATTTTGGCGTCCCGTAACATGAACAAGGCTCTAATGTTGAAGTGGGTCT
The DNA here is from genome assembly GCA_947311845.1 of Poa pratensis. Lineage (NCBI taxonomy): Eukaryota > Viridiplantae > Streptophyta > Magnoliopsida > Poales > Poaceae > Poa > Poa pratensis. Next base: position 12,928,901 of record CAMZMU010000082.1, read on the forward strand.
AGAGGATTCTGAGGGGTGATGGGGGACTTTGGCTTCAATTAGTGAAGGCCAAGTACCTACGTGGTTGTCCCCTCATGGCCTGTGAGAGGAAGGAGGGGTGTCAGTTTCGGAGATCCCTCCAAGACATCAAACATGAGATCCAGCTTGGGGCTACCTTCTCCGTAGGCGACGGAGAGGGTACCCTGTTTTGGCTAGATACATGGATTGGTGGAAGACCACTTAGGCAGGAGTTCCCTGCGCTCTTTGCTATCTGCTCTGACCCGATGCTCTTGGTGGCGGAGGCGGCCCATAATGGACGATGGAACATTAGGTTCCGACGCACTTTTGGCCCGGTCGAGGCCAACATGTGGGAGAACTTGTTGGCCTCCCTTCCGTACTCCCTGTCGGACTCCCCGGATAGTGTAGCTTGGTCTCTCTCGACCTCGCGATGCTTTACAGTTGGCTCCGCTTACCGGGCCCTATTTAGAGGACCCGTACTAGCGTGGGCCTCTCACTTGTGGAAGGCCCCAATGCCACTAAAGATTAAGATCTTTACGTGGCAGTTGCTGCGAGACCGCCTCCCTTCGGGTGTGGAGGTGGTCAAGCGCTTTGGCCCAGGGACGGTTTATGTCCCTTATGCGCGGTCCCCGAATCGGGGACCCATATTCTTTTTTCTTGCCCCGCAACTCGCTTTCTATGGAGCTTTTTGGCTGAGGCGCTTGGGCCTGAGTGGCAGGCCCATGACCTTGCTGAGTTCCTAGAAGTGCAGGCAAACCGTACTGGTAGGAGGAGGCGCCTCTTCTGGTTGGTGTTTGCCGCGATGACCTGGACACTATGGACGATACGTAATAAGATGGTTATCGAGCGTGTCTTTCTGAGGCGTGCCTCTGACTCTGTTTTCAAATTTTTGGCATTCTTGCAGCAGTGGCACCCGCTATGTAGACAGCGGGACAAGGAGCGGCTGGATGGAGTGATCGAGAAGCTTCTGAGGGTGGCACGCCCTCTATCTACATCCTCCAGCCACTGAGTTACTCCCATGAGGAGTTGTTTCGATTCGCTTTAGCCTTGGGCATTGTTGTGCTGTGGCCCCAGCAGACTTATCTTTTTATCTTTGAACTTGTAACTGGATCTTTGTATGACTTGTGGGCGGTTGCTTTATTTATAAAGCGGGGCAAAAGCCTGTTTCGAGGATGACATTGTCTTGTCGGGTTTATAGGTGTTGCATGGTGGTTTCGGGTTATTTGATGTATGTCCTTGGCTTCTTGCCAAACCTTTGTTGAATAAAATTTAATAAAATCGTATGCATCTCTTCGATGTAGAGGCCAGGGTCTCAACATCTTTTTGAAAAACAAACAATAATCAACTAATGCGAACAGAGCGTAGTTTAGATTGTTAGCTTCCTTGTGGTGGAACTAGCCCACCTAGGTTCAACTCCTAGACTTGGCATGGGTACTTAGTTGAATTAATCATGGATTAAAATATATACATCAGGTGACGGGATCGCCGAGACGGGAACCCACATCTTGTTCACGGCCAGGTTTCTATGGAACTTCGTCCACGAGGCGCTTGGGCCTGCTTGGCAGGCCTCAGACCTCGGCGTGTTCCTGGAGACGCCTCTTCTGGTTGGTGTTCGCGGCGATGGCATGGACTCTGTGGACGATTCGTAATAAGATGGTGATAGAGCGGGTGTTTCTTCGACGTGCGTCTGGCTCCATGTTTAAATTTCTGGCTTTCTTGCAGCAGTGGCACCCGCTTTCTAGACAGCGAGACAGGGGGCGGCTAGATGACATACTTGACAGACTCTTGGTGACCGCACGTCGCATCTCCTCCTCATCTAGCAGCTAGCGCCGGAGGGCCGCGTTTTTTTGTTCTTCCCACCTTGCCCTACCCCCCCTTGCTTTTCTAGCTCTTTTATCATGTTGTTGGGCTTACTTGTGCTGTTGCCCCAGCAAACTCTTCTAGCTTTTCTCGGATACTTGCGACTTTGTATGGGACTTGCTTGGCATGTTGCTTTATTTATAAAGCGGGGCGAAAGCCTGTTTCGAGGGAAGTAATTAGAAAGACAAATCTGGATGAGAATACTATCACAAAAAGACAAAAAAAGACGATATGAAAGCAGGATTTATTATTATTTTAAATAAAATCATACTAACTTTTATGGGTGCTACGCTGCATAGGTAGTACCCCAGTGTGCCCTATAGCACTAAAATCTTTCTCCGCTCGCCTCTACAGTGTACCACGGGATTGATGTACTTCACATTTGATTTCCTGTACTGGTCTTCCTTTGGACATCTGCAGTTTAATTAGCTAGCTTTATTTCTTTGTTATCACGCGAGTTCTATTTAGTACCCAAAATAAACTCCAAACATTTTAAACTTGCCAAACGTTCTGACAACTACTACTCCATGAATCTTGATAATTCTAAAATTGCGATTACAGCCACGACTGGGATAACAATAGCACCGAATGCATATTGTAAAAAAAATCATGTTGGGGCATATTGTTTAATCTTCTACATCTTAAACTTGACTGCAATACCCTTAATTTTGAGTTCATGTACGATATCAGTGAAATACAGCTACATGTGCATCTTTTCCTCTTCAATCATCTTCTTTTTTGTGTCGATCTTCTTCATTACTTTCCCCATCTTTCAGTTTGCCTCAAGTGCTAGCTCTCTTTGGCCGTATTCCTTGACTTTGTTTTTCTCATCGATTGCAAATTTAAATCTTCTAACATAAGCATTTTTTCTTCTTCAACACAATGTCTAAACCTGGCTTTCATACCGCATACGTACGGAGATTTCTTAAAATTTTGCTGAAACAACTCGAATCGGAAAAAAAAATCGCAAAAGTTCCCAACCGAACAAATCCTATAAGATTGTAGCTCGTCGGATAATTCGTGTGGTTTTCGAAGGCGCCATGGGGCTCACTCACTTTGTTTGTATTCCACGAAACCATGATCAGATGAGATGAGGCGGCGAGCGGCCGGCAGGGGGCGTAAAATAGACTACTATCGGGCGGTAACGGTGGGAGGCACGGCGATGGTGGGAGGGTCCAGGAGTTCCTCCCAGGCTTAGAGTCGGAGGAGACGAGGGTCGGGGAGAGAGAGAGAGAGAGAGAGAGAGAGAGAGAGAGAGAGAGAGAGAGAGAGACACTAGTAGAAAAAACGCTATCAGTGGCGCACCAAAATCAGCTATCAGTGGCGCACGGTGGTGCGCCACTAAATCTGCGCCACTGATAAGTGTTATCTGTGGCGCACCAGCGGTGCGCCATAGGTAAATGCAGTATCAGTGGCGCACCGGCCCGTGCGCCACTGGTAGTCGCATATAGTGCGCCACAGGTAACCTTTGGGGGCACCCCATATCCGTGCCGTGCCCCCACCGTGCGCCACAGGTAATTTGTTGGTGCACCACAGGTAATATGCACGGTGCGCCACAGGTAAGTATCTGGTGCGCCACAGGTAATATGCACGGTGCGCCACAGGTAAGGATCTGGTGCGCCACAGGTAATATCCCCGGTGCGCCACATGTAAGGTTCTAGTGCGCCACTGGTATAATTTGCAATTTTTTTTAAAAATGTACCGTATTCCTATTTTCACAGGTATAACGTACACATGCAGTAAACAGTTTTTGAATAACACAAGTTCACCACATATGATATTAGAATACATATACATCACATAGTTTATGAATAACACAAAGTGTTCACAAGTTCATCACATTTGATAGTAGATAACATAAAAGTTCAACGATTGCAACAAGTTTCTGAATAACGTTTACAAGACACAAATAAAAGTTCAACGATATATTGCACTCGGAGGCCATCACTGGGAAGAAGAACACATGTTGATACCATCACTGCTTCTTCTTGCTCGCTTTCTTTTTCGGCTTCGGCGGGAAAGGGTCCATGCCATTTAGAGTGTTGAATGGCCTGTAGTCACCCTGATCTTCTGAGCGTCTTTCAACGTCGGCGTTAGCTGGCGGAGAACCGTAGTAGAACAGCCCCTCCTTACAGAGAACATCCTTGTTGATTGTTGTCGCAATCGTATGCTGGATGCGAACGAATTCAAGTCTGTGTTCAGAATCAGTGGCTTCCGTCATGTTCTTCAGGCACCATGTGCGGAGTTGCCCTGGCAACTGTAGTTGCTGCATATCCCGTACATACTCCCGGATGAGCATTAAGACGTAGAAGCCGTCCAGCTTACTGCTTTCCGGCTGCGTGACGGATTTGAAATCCGTTTTGTGGCCGGATACCAGCTTTCCTTCTCTCGGATATTGGTTCTCCATCGGGCACCCATGGAAGGCGTATCCGGTGAGAGCCTCATCCATAACACTCTTGATGGGTCTATAGTCTTTCTTCTTATGATGCCTCCCAGAGTCCAAATAAATGGCCTCCGACCTTTTTGGAAATGCAACAATGAGGACGCAGTATTTGTTCCTGCAAAAGGAGACCATCATACTCAAATTAACCATTGTATGGACAAAACTCGACGAAAAGCATGTAATGGCGGCTAGCGAATGACTTACTCGGGAAAGTATGGCATTAGAATGGCTCTCTTGTCCTGATGTTGTATGAAGAATTTTTGTATGTAGAGCGCCGCTTCTCGCGCACCATCACTGTGGTTCAGGCGGCCCTCTTGCAGGTGGTAGGGGTCCATTATCGCTATGAGCTTGGTTTCCTCTTTCATAAGCTGGTACTGCATATTGAGAGCAAGCAGGCGGACGAAGCATATGGGGAATCGTTTCATATGGTACATGTCGAAGATCTCTTCAAATCTAACAAAGAACACATCCGCGGGGTATTCATCGACATAGCCAAGGTTCTTTGGTACCTTTACCGGGTAAAGAGGGTATAATGGATTTGAGGAGTCGAGAAGAAGTTTCTCCACACGATGAATACCTTCATGGAGACTCCTCATATCTCCCCTTAGTAGTTTGGATAGTCTCGGTGGCAGGATCGGTTTAGCCAACTCATGAAACGAATGCCATTCGGAGACGCCTACGTTGTCTTTAGCCCGTAACGGCTCTTTGGTCTTCGGCGCTGGTTGGCTGCTGGAGGCAAAGTCATTCTTCACTTTTCTTTTCCGTGCTTTATTACGCCTCTTGTCTGCCGCTGTGGGAGGGATGGTCCCTTTCTCAATCTCCGGCATGACCGCCTTGAGGAGTGTCTCCTGGCTGAAAGGCTTGTTGCCTTGTTGATCCTCGGTGAAGGGGGCAGCTTCAGGCGTTCCTTGAGAATTGAACAGACGCTTAGTGCATTGAGGAGGAGCCTGAAGATCATGATCGTGGTGTAGTCCCCCGTCATCATGATCATGATCCATCAAGTCATTGTGGTCATCATCCTCGCTTTGCCTTGGCTCGACAGGATCAACCACCGGGAGGGATGGAAAGGCTAGCCCTGGAAATGGAGTCTTGTTGGCTGGTTGGCCCTTTTACCGTTCTGGGCAAGCGAGGAGATCTTTCCTATCAATTGGAGTTACCGGTCAAATTCCCAAATGTACATGATGTGTTTCATGTCTCTCAACTTCGCCGGTGTTTCAAGGATCCTATCCATGGGGTCAATCATGAAGAGTTGGATCTCCAGGAAGATCTCACTTATCGCGAGCATCCTATCCGTGTTCTGGACGAAGCCGAAAGGAAGACCTGTAACAAGACTACCAAGTTCCTTAAAGTTCAATGGTCTCACCATTCCGAAGAAGAAGCAACTTGGGAACGAGAGTCTAGTCTTCGCGAGGAGTATCCCGATTTCTTTCCGCAGTCTTAGAATCTCGGGGCGAGATTCCTGTAAGGAGGGTAGAGTTGTAACAGCCCACTCTTGGTAATGCAAATTATGGACCAAATTTTCGCTTTTGCATTTCATGCATGCATCATGGCCTCATTCGTTTAATTGCTCATGTTGAAACCAATATTTGGAGAACAAATGACAACAAAGGGAATCAAAAACACTAAACACAAATGAGTTTGTTGTGACAAAACCAACTCAACTAAAACTTCCAGATTTGTCAAGGAAGTTCCAAGAGCTCAAATTAATATCTTCCCCTTGATCCAGAATTTCTAAAGTAATAACATTTGGAATTTGAGGAAAATGCTCTATTTTAAGGCTATGAACAAATGTTGTCAAAAACATTTTATTTGGAGATACCAAAAATTGTGGAGCTACTAAATGTTAAGGGGAGCATCTCCAAATTATTTCATAATTTTTGGAAGTGTTTAAGTTGCTCAACTAATTCAAAAACAGGGGCTGGAGTTTTAAAAGAAATAGAGAAAGGACCAATCGGTGATTGAAATATTTCTGCCAGGGGGTTTTCGCGAAGTCGTCATCGTCCTCGACGCTGTAGCGACCGAAGCCGTCGCTCCCGCCGGACCAGCACCACTGCCGCACGCCGCGCCGGGCCCTCCCCTCGCTGCCACCACCTGCAGAAGAAGGGCGCACGAGGCCGCGCCTGCTCACTCCCCCGAGTTCCCCGTTTCCCCTCTCTCTATGCTCCCCCCCCCCCCCCGAGCCCGTGACCTAGCTAGGTTGCCGCCGGCGCATCGTCGTCGATTGGAGCTTCGCCGTCCAAATTGAAGGGCACCACCGGCTCCGCCGTGTTGCCTGGAACACCTCCGCCAAAGGAATCGAGGCGGGAGGCCCAGCATCGCCGCCGCCAACTCCGTTTCCTCGCGCGGCCGTACGAGCTCCGCCGCGCTCGATTTAGTCGCCGACGACCTCCCTCCGCCGTCCGAGACCTCTCCAGCGACCTGAGGGTGAGCACCCCGTGCCGCGGCACCCTCCCCTCTCTTCCTAGCTCCTCCCCGTGCCGTGCTGCTCGCCGGAGCCGCCGTAGCCGTGCACAGCATCGTTTCGTCGCACGCCCGGCCGTGGAGACGGCCTAGGCCGGGCCGTGGGCCGTTCCTATCGGGCCCCTAACCGGCCTCTGCACCGGCAAAAACCGGCCTGAGGGCCGGAACCCTCTGTCGCCTGGCCGGCCACCGAGCCAGCCCAGACCGGGCTGCTGGCCGGAGGCCTCTGTTAGCAGGCCGGCCTGCCAGCCGGCCCATACCGGGCTGGAGGCCGGGTGTCCTGTTTTTTTTGGAGATGTTTTCTTTTCCTTTTCTCCCTTTTGCGCATGCTTCCACTGCCCCCCCCCCCTCGCGCGTTAGGACATCGACTTCGATGATTCGACTATTTCATCCCTCCCTCTCGAGTTCGAGTAATTAAGTTTTATTGTTGTTGAAAATAAATTATTAAAAGAATAAATTTAAAAAGAGGAAATTAAAAATGCAATAACTTTTTACCGGGACCTCGGAAAAATGTGTTCGATATACCAAAATGTTCAGAAAAACATGAATCACCCAGAATCATCATCATCATGCATAATTGATCACAACTACAATATTGAACTTTTAGTAGTACTAGAATCACTAAGTTTTAAATATGGGGTTATCCCAAATAATGCAAATAATATAATGGGGACCCCATTTAACTTGTTGGTCATGTTAAAAGCTTTTAGGGTGCATTTTAAAATGTCATGCCATCATGTGTTTGCGCATTGCATTTGTTGAAACATGTGTGGTGATTGATTGTTGCTCCTATGTTTTATGCTCGATAGATCAAGCAGCCGGGGTTACTCCGCAATACCCCGAAGAGCCGTACTACCAGCACCTTGATCAAGGCAAGCGTAATCCCCCCCTGAGCATGTCTTATCCTATATTTCCGCAAGTATTTTCTCCACTATAATATTGCATGCGGTTCCAAATGTCAATTTTATTGGATTAGAGTATCCTATAGTTGCATTAAGATTCCGATGCCAATACCTGTTTCCCTCCTATTAACCATAGGTTTGTATTGTTGGCCGAGATACTACTATGCTATGTTGATGCTTAGCCATGCTTAGTTAATTGCATAGCTATACGATGGATGGTTCATGTTGGAAACAGGTGTTGAGATGAGAATGATGGTGGAGAAATTGTGGAGACGGTAATAAAATGCTTAAAGGTGGGGATGAGAGGCCACTGTGGTTGTGGTGCTTTGTCTCGTTCTCGCCGCCTAGGTGCGAGTTCTATACCTCTTGAACCAAGACTGAGCGTGCAACCATGCGTGAGGCCTATGCATTTGCAGGAACCCTCATAGACTAAATAACTCGGCGGGGCTAGCCAGGGTCCTCTAGTTCGGGCTTCCATTTGCGCGTGCGTGATGATGGTGGTGAACTGAGATGAGGATGGTGGTGTTAGGAAAATGAGTGGCCGTGGGGCGGGGTGTTGTGATCCTGGCAGTCCTGCCGCCACTGATGATCCTGGAAAGTCCTTAACGAGGGAGAAGTCGACACCGCTCCCACCCAGCCGGCTTTCCAAGGAAGAGAGCTAAAAGCTAGGTAATGGGCCGGACGGTACGCGTGGCAAACATTGTACACCCCTGCAGGGTTAAATCTTTTCGAAAAGCCGTGTCCGCGGTTATGGACGAACTTGGGAAGTGAAGGTAAGATCATAGAATAACTTTAACGGAATGATTAAAAACTGGGTACTAGAGGTACCACTCAGATGCAAGGTGAGCTTCCTCGAGGGTGATTCGGGGAGGTGCCTTTGATGAACAGGTACAGTGGTTGATGATGGTTGATGAAAGGTGATGAAAGAAAGAGTACTTCTTACCTCTTTTGAAAATTCTGATAGTCGATGCCTTGAGTTATGTTTTCATAAATAAAATCAGCTTTATGCAAAACAGCCATAAAACTTTGAAAGCCTCATCGAGCTAATGCTCTTATATAATCTTGCGAGTTCGTCGAACTCAACGTCGTTTGTTTTGTTTCAGAGGAGGACTTCACCGACCTCGAAGGTGGGTTCTTTGTGGACGTCGACGAGTAGTCTGGGGTTCCCAGGTGGCAGCTTGGGACATCCCGGAACAGCTGGCGCTGTGATGTTTATCTGTAGGCCTCTTAGGCCATATTTGGATCTTGTTGTTTAGAACAACCTAATTCGCTTCCGCTTGTTGTAATGTTGGGTCTGTGACCTCTGGTTGTCATTTGCTATCTTTCTCTATTATAAGAGTTGAACTATATGATTTGTGTCGTAGAGTCTGTGATGTGCCAGTTGTTCCACAAGTCTTGATCTCTCTATTATGCATTGAGGGTTGTGCCTGTGTTAAGGCATCAATCGGGGTGTTGCGTTGCCGATGATCCATTCCGAGCAACGCCTGCCAAAGGTTTTGGCCGGGGATTGGTAAACCCGTAACCTCCGGTTGTATCGCTTAACCGGTGACACACAGCATCACTGTATAACAGTCGGGTCGGGGCGCCACAAGTTGGTATCAGAGCAGTACTGCCTGTAGGAAACCCTTCTACTGGTCGATGTTGAGTCTAGTGTTTGTGAAAATATTTTTAACCTAAAAATGAGTTGTGAAAACCATCTTAGGATTCTTTTTACTCCTTATCTGGTTACCCTCTAATCTCGGAGCAATCTTACCTCGATTTGAGTTTAAAGGTTTTACTTCTCACTGTTACTTCAAAATTAGAAACGGGGTGGGTTCGACCTTTAGTGTTATGTGTCACGTTGCTCCCGCTGCGTTGCAATCCCAAATCAACTCAGATGTTTCTACCGAATCTAATCATTTGATCCTTTCTTTGGGTTTTAACCCACGGACTTGAACATAAGGTCCCGGATTGTGTCAACTAGAGTGTGTTAAGTTGTGATTTCTTAACTCTCACTAGTAGCACATGATGCTGATCTTTGACCCAAGTTCTATCTTGTTGTTTTTTGCAAAGTATTATCGTCCCTAGTCTGTGTACTTGTGTAGACGCTAATGCTATTGTTCGACCATTCGGAGAAAGATACTAACGTGTCATTGTCAAATCTCCAGAATGGCTCGAGGAGGCGTGGAGGCCGTGGTGGTCGCGGTAACCACAATGATGATGAGGATGATCTGCCGCCACCACCCTCGATGGCTGAGGTCTTGATGGCCATTGAGGAGAACCGTGGGCGCAATGAGCGCTTGCTTGAACAGTTGGTGCAGCAGAATGCACGGAGGAACGAGTGCAACACTCTCACGAGTTCCTGCGTCCAGCCACCCACCTTTGCTGATGCTAAGGAGCCACTGGAAGCTGATGATTGGCTTCGTGCTTGGAGCGCAAGTTCTCCGCGCTCATGTCCCATTGGCGAGCAAGTCAACTTTGCCACCTACTCTTGGTTGGTGCTGCTGGCTGTTGGTGGGAAAGCCATGTGGCTTTGTTTCCAGCCAACCATGTCTTCACTGGGCTGATTTCCGCACTGCCTTCCGTGCGGAGTACATTCCCCAGCCGATCATGGACTTGAAGAGGAGGGAGTTCCTGGATTTGCAACAGGGACGGATGGACCTCCGCACTTATGGTCGTGAGTTCAACCATCTCTCTCGTTACGCCCCAAGGGACGTGACCAATGATGCTGACAAGCAAGAGCTGTTCCGCAAGGGTCTGACTCCGCAGCTCCGCTATGAGCTATTGCCCTTCAGGTTCCAGACCTATCAGGAGCTGTTCAACCAGGCTTTCACTCTTGAGCAAGGAAGAAAGGAACTTGAAGCTTCCAAGAGGCCCGCACATGGGGACCACCAGAGTTCCTCGGGTTCTGAGAGCAAGAAGCGCAGGGTGTTTGTCCCTACAGCGCCGTACCTCGTGCTCCCTTCATGCCGAGGGCAGCAGGATATAGGCCACCTCCTCCGCGCCCCACTACTTCGACACTTGGGATAGGCGGAGTGGGTACCGTCCTATGCTACCTGCTCCACCTGGAGTCACTTGCTACACCTGTGGCCAGGCTGGCCACTACTCCAGGGAGTGCCCCCAGAAGGCACCTCTCGCGATAACTCCTGCACGAGCCCCTGCCACTCCAACTGGCAAGGCTGGACCTATGTGCGTGGTCGCCTGAACCACATCTCTGCTGAAGAAGCTGAAGAGGACCCCGGCGTTCTTATGGGTGAGTTACGAATCAACGGCAATACAGCTACAGTTTTGTTTGACTCTGGAGCATCGCATTCATTCATATCCATAGCGTTTGCAAAAGACCACAAATACCGTTCGAGAAAATGAGCCGTCCCTTGGTGATCTCTACTCCTGGTTCCAAATGGCAAACCGATGGGGTTACTCCTGAGGTCCAGATTAATATAGGTTCCTTGTCTTTTCCTTATGCCTTGGTAGCTCTGAAGTCCAAAGGCATTGATGTCATACTGGGCATGAACTGGCTAGCCAAATACCGGCTAATCTCGACTGTGCCGCCAAGACCATTACTGTGACCGCTCCTTCCGGTGACATTGTGAAGTATTGGCCTGCAACATCAATACCTCCGTCCGCCATCGTACCCACTCACCTGAGATTCTCCTTTGCTTTATGGAAGGCGAATCCCCTCCTGAAATCCAGGACATACACGTGGTGTGTGACTTCCCGGATGTGTTCCCGGAAGAATTGCCTGGCATGCCTCCTGACCGAAGTGTGGAGTTTGTCATAGATACTTCCCGGTACCGCTCCAATTTCCAAGAAGCCCTACCGTATGCCGGTGGAAGAGTTGGCTCTGTTGAAAGAGCAAATTGATCAGCTGTTAGCAAGGATTCATCCAGCCTAGCAGTTCACCTTGGGGTTGTCCGGTACTCTTTGTCAAGAAGAGGGATTCTACCGTGCCTCGTCTAGTCTCTGACTATCGACCGTTGAATGCGGTGACAATCAAGAACAAGTATCCTATTCCTCGCATCAATGATCTGTTGGATCAGTTAGCTGGTGCAACGGTATTCTCCAAGATGGATCTGAGGTCAGGCTACCATCAGATAAAAATCAGAAAGGAGGATATTCCAAAGACGGCATTTGTTACTCGTATGGCTCATATGAGTATACCGTCATGTCCTTTGGTCTCACAATGCCCAGCTACTTTCATGAGGCTCATGAACTCCATCTTCATGGATTATCTTGACAAGTTTGTCGTCATTTACATTGATGACATCCTCATCTATTCCAAAACCAATGAAGAGCATGAGGAACATCTTCGTTTGGTTCTGACACGACTTCGAGAACACCGTCTATGCCAAGTTCTCCAAGTGTGAGTTTTGGTTGGATAATCTGTCTTCCTTGGTCATGTGATATCCGCAATGGTGTGGCTGTCATTCCTGACAAGATTCAGTCCATTCTGGATTGGAAAACTCCAATGTCAGTCAAGGACATCGTAGCTTTCTCGGATTGGCGGGTTACTACCGCCGATTCATCGAAGGTTTCTCCAAGATAGCCAAGGCCCTGACTGACCTTCTCAAGAAGGATAAAAAGTTTGTATGGTCGGCCGAAGCTGAAGAGAGCTTCAAACACTGAAAGCCAAGCTCACGTCCGCTCCTGTGCTTGTCCTGCCGGACACAAGCAAGGATTTCGTCGTCTTCTGTGACGCCTCTCTACAAGGCTTGGGCTGTGTGCTAATGCAAGATGGCCATGTGGTGGCATATGCTTCTCGCCAACTTAAGCCGCATGAGCACAATACCCAACTCATGATCTAGAACTTGCCGCGTGGTCTATGCTTTGAAGCAATGGAGACCATACCTGTTTGGTAACCGTTGCGAGATCTTCTCGGATCACAAGAGTCTGAAGTACCTCTTCACCCAGCCGGATTTAAATCTCAGGCAAAGGCGTTGGTTGGAGTTAATCACGGACTATAATGTGAGTCTGAACTATCAACCCGGCAAAGCAAACGTCGTGGCTGACGCGCTAAGTCGGAAGTCCTATTGCAACAATCTGATGATTGAAAGGCCCAACCTGCTCTATGAAGAGTTTCGCCGTTTGAACCTGGAAATTGTTCCTCGGCTACCTTGCAAATCTGGAGATCAAATCTACTCTTGTGGACCAGATTAAGGATGCTCAAAGCGTGACAAGGGTATTCTAAAAATCAAGGAGAACATTGCTAGCGGGAAGGCCAAATGTTTTCTGTCAATGAATCCGGAGTTGTTTATTTTGGTGACCGCTTGGTAGTGCCAAAGAAACGAAAATTGAGGGAGATCCTCCAAGAAGCTCATGAATCTCCTCTCTCTATTCATCCCGGTAGTACCAAAATGTACCAAGACCTTCGACCACAATTCTGGTGGACTCGGATGAAACGAGAAATTGCCAAGTATGTTGCTGAATGCGACACCTGTCGACGGGTAAAGGCTGAACATCAAAGGCCTGCCGGCACTCTTCACCCTATTGCTATTCCCGAGTGGAAATGGGATGAAATTGGTATGGACTTCATTACTGGTCTGCCGAAGTCTCCAAAGGGACATGATGCCATTTGGGTCATCATTGATCGACTATCAAAAGTGGCTCACTTCCTCCCCGTTCGTGTGACATTACAGCTGCCAAGTTGGCAGACCTGTATACCTCTCGTATCGTCGTCCTTCACGGCATTCCCAAGAAGATAATTTCGATCGTGGAAGCCTATTCACCTCCAAGTTTTGGACTAGTTTCCAAACTGCTATGGGAACCCGTCTCAACTTCAGCACCGCTTCCATCCCAAACTGATGGTCAGACCGAAGAGTGAACCAAGTTTTGGAAGACATGCTTAGGGCATGTGTAATCTCTTTTGGCAAGGATTGGGAAAAGTATCTCCCTTTCGCGGAGTTCTCCTACAACAATAGCTATCAAGCTAGTCTGGGCATGGCTCCATTTGAGGTTCTCTATGGAAGAAAATGCCGCACTCCTCTAAATTGGTCCGAGACCGGAGAGAGCACTCTTTGGTCCGATGTATCAATGAAGCTGAGGAGAAGGTTGAATCATAAGAGAATCTGAAGATTGCTCAGTCTAGGCAGAAGAGCTACTATGATAAGCACCATCAGGAAATTCACTATGAAATTGGTGATAAAGCTTATCTCCGCGTCTCTCCCCTTCGTGGCGTTCGCCGCTTCGGAATCAAAGGGAAATTGGCACCTCGCTATGTTGGCCCTTTCACCGTTCTGGCCAAGCGAGGAGATCTTTCTATAATTGGAGTTACCGGTCATTCCCAAATGTACATGATGTGTTTCATGTCTCAACTTCGCCGGTGTTTCAAAGATCCTATCCATGGGGTCAATCATGAAGAGTGGATCTCCAGGAAGATCTCACTTATCGCGAGCATCCTATCCGTGTCTGGAAAGCCGAAAGAAGACCGTAACAAGACTACCAAGTTCCTAAAGTTCAATGGTCTCACCATTCCGAGAAGAAGCAACTTGGGAACGAGAGTCTAGTCTTCGAGGAGTATCCCGATTCTTTCCGCAGTCTTAGAATCTCGGGGCGAGATTCCTGTAAGGAGGGTAGAGTTGTAACAGCCCACTCTTGTAATGCAAATTATGGACCAAATTTTCGCTTTTGCATTTCATGCATGCATCATGGCCTCATTCGTTTAATTGCTCATGTTGAAACCAATATTTGGAGAACAAATGACAACAAAGGGAATCAAAAACACTAAACACAAATGAGTTTGTTGTGACAAAACCAACTCAACTAAAACTTCCAGATTTGTCAAGGAAGTTCCAAGAGCTCAAATTAATATCTTCCCCTTGATTCAGAATTTCTAAAGTAATAACATTTGGAATTTGAGGAAAATGCTCTATTTTAAGGCTATGAACAAATGTTGTCAAAAACATTTTATTTGGAGATACCAAAAATTGTGGAGCTACTAAATGTTAAGGGAGCATCTCCAAATTATTTCATAATTTTTGGAAGTGTTTAAGTTGCTCAACTAATTCAAAAACAGGGGCTGGAGTTTTAAAAGAAATAGAGAAAGGACCAATCGGTGATTGAAATATTTCTGCCAGGGGTTTTCGCGAAGTCGTCATCGTCCTCGACGCTGTAGCGACCGAAGCCGTCGCTCCCGCCGGACCAGCACCACTGCCGCACGCCGCGCCGGGCCCTCCCCTCGCTGCCACCACCTGCAGAAGAAGGGCGCACGAGGCCACGCCTGCTCACTCCCCCGAGTTCCCCGTTTCCCCTCTCTCTATGCTCCCCCCCCCCCCCCCCGTGACATAGCTAGGTTGCCGCCGGTGCATCGTCGTCGATTGGAGCTTCGCCGTCCAAATTGAAGGGCACCACCGGCTCCGCCGTGTCGCCTGGAACACCTCCGCCAAAGGAATCGAGGCGGGAGGCCCAGCATCGCCGCCGCCAACTCCGTTTCCTCGCGCGGCCGTACGAGCTCCGTCGCGCTCGATTAGTCGCCGACGACCTCCCTCCGCCGTCCGAGACCTCTCCAGCGACCTGAGGGTGAGCACCCCGTGCCGCGGCACCCTCCCCTCTCTTCCTAGCTCCTCCCCGTGCCGTGCTGCTCGCCGGAGCCGCCGTAGCCGTGCACAGCATCGTTTCGTCGCACGCCCGGCCGTGGAGACGGCCTAGCCGGCCGTGGGCCGTTCCTATCGGGCCCCTAACCGGCCTCTGCACCGGCAAAAACCGGCCTGAGGGCCGAACCCTCTGTCGCCTGGCCGGCCACCGAGCCAGCCCAGACCGGGCTGCTGGCCGGAGGCCTCTGTTAGCAGCCGGCCTGCCAGCCGGCCCAGACCGGGCTGGAGGCCGGGTGTCCTGTTTTTTTTGGAGATGTTTTCTTTTCCTTTTCTCCCTTTTGCGCATGCTTCCACTTCCCCCCCCCCCCCCCCTCGCGCGTTAGGGACATCGACTTCGATGATTCGACTATTTCATCCCTCCCTCTCGAGTTCGAGTAATTAAGTTTTATTGTTGTTGAAAATAAATTATTAAAAGAATAAATTTAAAAAGAGGAAATTAAAAATGCAATAACTTTTTACCGGGACCTCGAAAAATGTGTTCGATATACCAAAATGTTCAGAAAAACATGAATCACCCAGAATCATCATCATCATGCATAATTGATCACAACTACAATATTGAACTTTTAGTAGTACTAGAATCACTAAGTTTTAAATATGGGGTTATCCCAAATAATGCAAATAATATAATGGGGACCCCATTTAACTTGTTGGTCATGTTAAAAGCTTTTAGGGTGCATTTTAAAATGTCATGCCATCATGTGTTTGCGCATTGCATTTGTTGAAACATGTGTGGTGATTGATTGTTGCTCCTATGTTTTATGCTCGATAGATCAAGCAGCCGGGTTACTCCGCCATACCCCGAAGAGCCGTACTACCAGCACCTTGATCAAGGCAAGCGTAATCCCCCCTCTGAGCATGTCTTATCCTATATTTCCGCAAGTATTTTCTCCACTATAATATTGCATGCGGTTCCAAATGTCAATTTTATTGGATTAGAGTATCCTATAGTTGCATTAAGATTCCGATGCCAATACCTGTTTCCCTCCTATTAACCACAGGTTTGTATTGTTGGCCGAGATATCTACTATGCTATGTTGATGCTTAGCCATGCTTAGTTAATTGCATAGCTATACGATGGATGGTTCATGTTGGAAACAGGTGTTGAGATGAGAATGATGGTGGAGAAATTGTGGAGACTGGTAATAAAATGCTTAAAGGTGGGGATGAGAGGCCACTGTGGTTGTGGTGCTTTGCCTCGTTCTCGCCGCCTAGGTGCGAGTTCTATACCTCTTGAACCAAGACTGAGCGTGCAACCATGCGTGAGGCCTATGCATTCGCAGTGCAGGAACCCTCATAGACTAAATAACTCGGGCGGGGCTAGCCAGGGTCCTCTAGTTCGGGCTTCCATTTGCGCGTGCGTGATGATGGTGGGTTGAACTGAGATGAGGATGGTGGTGTTAGGAAAATGAGTGGCCTTGGGGCGGGTGTTGTGATCCTGGCTGTCCTGCCGCCACTGATGATCCTGGAAAGTCCTTAACGAGGGAGAAGTCGACACCGCTCCCACCCAGCCGGTTCTCCAAGGAAGAGAGCTAAAAACTAGGTAATGGGCCGGACGGTACGCGTGGTAAACATTGTACACCCCTGCAGGGTAAATCTTTTCGAAAAGCCGTGTCCGCGGTTATGGACGAACTTGGGAAGTGAAGGTAAGATCATAGAATAACTTGAACGGAATGATTAAAAACTGGGTACTAGAGTACCACTTCAGGATTGTAAGGTGAGCTTCCTCGAGGGTGATTCGGGGAGGTGCCTTTGATGAACAGGTACAGTGGTTGATGATGGTTGATGATCAAAGGTGATGAAAGAAAGAGTACTACTTACCTCTTTTGAAAACATTTCTGTTTAGTCGATGCCATTGAGTTACGTCTTTCATAAATAAAATCAGCTTTATGCAAAACAGCCATAAAACCTTGAAAGCTTCATCGAGCTAATGCTCTTTATATAATCTTGCGAGTTCGTCGAACTCAACGTCGTTTGTTTTGTTTCAGAGGAGGACTTCACCGACCTCGAAGGTGGGTTCTTTGTGGACGTCGACGAGTAGTCTGGGGTTCCCAGGTGGCAGCTTGGGACATCCCGGATCAGCTGGCGCTGTGATGTTTATCTGTAGGCCTCTTAGGCCATATGTTGGATCTTGTTGTTTAGAACAACCTAATTCGTTTCCGCATGTTGTAATGTTGGGTCTGTGACCTCTGGTTGTCATTTGCTATCTTTCTCTATTATAAGAGTTGAACTATATGATTTTGTGTCGTAGAGTCTGTGATGTGCCAGTTGTTCCACAAGTCTTGATCTCTCTATTATGCAGTGAGGGTTGTGCCTGTGTTAAGGCATCAATCGGGGTGTTGTGTTGCCGATGATCCATTCCGAGCAACACCTGCCAAAGGTTTTGGCCG
This sequence comes from Poa pratensis, assembly GCA_947311845.1. Taxonomy (NCBI): domain Eukaryota; kingdom Viridiplantae; phylum Streptophyta; class Magnoliopsida; order Poales; family Poaceae; genus Poa; species Poa pratensis. The sequence continues at coordinate 12,946,521 of CAMZMU010000082.1, forward strand.
GGGATTGGTAAACCCGTAACCTCCGGTTGTATCGCTTAACCGGTGACACACAGCATCATTGTATAGCAGTCGGGTCGGGGCGCCACAGGGGTGCAGGTGATAGGAGGGTCCAAACGGATCAGTGTCTTTGGCCATGTCATGGGATAACCCAAGCATCCATGGAGGGTTAACTCAGAATCGGCACCTGCGGGTTGACTCGGAGGATAGAGGTCATCATAACCCGAGAGCACCCGATGAATATGTAACCGAAACACGTCAGGGGCCATAGGCAGGTTGTGCATCACGCGTTGAAGTGGTGCAATGATGCTTGCCGTTGCCACATCTCGAAGCTCATTCTCCACACGCAATAGCAACGTGCATCCCACCTCGTCGGCATGCGAAAACATGCATGTTAAGGCGTAAGAGAGGGCGCCAACAGGATGAGGTATACCTTCTTGACGGTGTTGCTTGGTACCGGCGCTTCGGAGCACTAGGAGCGTGGTGGGAAGCTTACGGTGGGCGCAACGGTCTTGGAGCTTGTTTCACTTTTGTCTTTCCGCCGCTACGGCGTTTTTTTCTTTTGCTTTTCTCTGTTCTTTTCTTTTGGGCGTGCTTGTGCTGTTTCCGTCCCAGCACCTGTCGTTGGTTGTTTCGGTGGTTGCTTTATTTATAAAGCGGGGCGAAAGGCTGTTTCGAGGAGTAGAGAAAGGGAACAATGATAGCTACTGACTAGAAAGTCGATGCAACTCCCCAAACACTGATTTGGACAATAAAGCTAAGTAGAGCTTATCTACTCGTTTTGGGTGAGGAGTGCAAGTTCATTCTTTCCCAAAATAAGAGTGGAATCACTTCTACTGATGTCTACACTTTTTGTGCCCCAAACCTAATATTATTTTAACATGTTCACACTTTTCGTGCAGATATTCCATGGCGCTTGCTGTCCTCGAGCACTACGGGACATCCAGGGTGTGCCAAGTGTCCCAAACACATGGCAAAGGCTCGGCAAACCTCCGCTTTCCAGTAGTGGCTATGTTACTGAAACAGAATAGAAATGGTGTGTGTTTGGGACACACCTAGTCATTTATCTTGGCCTCACCATGGCCCTTGGTGTCCTCACTATGTTACCGAAACAGAATTGAAGCTAACAGTTTTAAACTAATATAGCTAATCCCATCAAACAAAGTTTTTCACAGATATGAAATGGCATGCGGAGCCCTGTCAGTAGTTCCGAAAAAGATTCGATGCACAATTGTGTTATAAACATATTAGTATTGTTTTAGCATGTACATAGAGAGAATAAGGATGACAGTTCATTGTATTACGGCTATATAACAGTGCATCCAGTTAATTGTAATTCCAGTTCTAGAAAGCCATTGTGTTTTCAGACACAAGGAGTCTGCTGGGATAATATTTGTAAAGAAAGAAGTTATTTGTCGAGTAAAGTGCCCCCAAAAAAAAACACGCCTAGTCATTTAACTTGGCCTCACCAGTTGACACAATGATTTCAACATCACAACTAGAAATGAAGAAACATGCACATCAAAAGTAACAAAAAACAGCGCCCATTGCATGGCGCACACAATGGTCTTACATTATCTGAGTTAAGAAAAGTATTTTTCCCTTTTAAAGCAGATATGGCATGATCCTGTATACCTATCAATATGACACGTGTGTACTGGAGTGAAAACTTGACACTTTTTGTTGAGCATCTAGAAAATCAATAGAAAATAAGTTACTGTAGTTTATAAAATCTTTATATAGTTTGAGAATATGAATCGTATTTGCAAACTATGGACAATAAAAGACAAGAACTGCAAAGCAAGGTTGTGAAGCTAAAGGTGTGTAGTTATATATATTGCTGAATGATTCCACCAATGGTAGATCCACCATAGTTTAAGTTTCTACTCCCTCCGTATCAAAATATAAGACTTTGTGCATGTTTGGGCCCAAATGCATCTAGACATGCTTTAGTGCAAGATTCATGTGAATCTTGCACTAAACATGCACAAAGTCTTTATATTTTGATACGGAGGGAGTATTATAGACCAGAATCCACATATGTAAGTCTCTAGAAGAATTAATGCTACATAATTAGTTCTAGTGAACTGGTTTGCAGTAACTACTCATCCACACATGATGGAGTTAATAAAAAATATTTGCCTATGTCTTGGTTCCTGGCCATTCAGTAAGGAAAAGAAAACCAGCTAGTTGCATCATCTTTCTGTAGGTATGCATCCTGAAATTGATATGTAGAAAGTGATATATAACTAGGCGAGTATTAGAGAACAATGAAACAAGATGTGCTTCAAGAATAACAGCAAAACAGTAGATTATTAAACATAAAGACTATGATAGCTAATTTCTGGAGTAAAGGAGAACTGCAACCATGTGTCGTGTGACCTGTGACTAAATACATTGGCAAGTCTGAGGCTGGACGTTCTCAGCACAGAAGTTTGGAGAAGACATCTAGGTCCAGCTTCCCTTGATGAGCAGCAGGAGCCACCTCCCTTGCCAACCTTCCAACCACTCGCTCAATGTACACACCATACAGCCCATTTACGTTTTCTAGGACTTCCAAGTCTTTGCGTGCCTTGAGAATAGATCTAGCCCACTCTTCAAAAATTCTGAATAACAGTTGTATTTAAGTTTGATCAGACTCTTGCAATGGACTGTCAGGAATATACAGCATAGCATCGTGCAACCAAGCTCAATTGGTAGTGGCATTATTTGAATGTACTTTTTAGTATTTATTGATTCAGATTTGTGATTATAGATGCAAAATGTAACGGATATATTAAAAGCTCTTAACTGTGGCTGTCATAGCATGTAATTACGTACTATGAGGTGTTAAAGTCTAGCTCATAATTATAACCACAGTATAGAAACCAGAGTCATTTATTCCAAACATATGAGCCAGTATAATCGAGTCAAAAATAAGATGTGGCTATGCAGTAATTTCTTTTAAATCAAGTGAGTTGATCCTGATAATTTTCATGTTGTCATGTTGAATGCAACACAGTTGACAAAACATAATAGATGAGGAAAAGGGTAGCCAGGGGAAACAAAACACTAACTTTTGTCAAATTGCTCGCCACATAGCCAACTTTTTACATAATCAGATATGAGGAACTCGATTAATTGAATCCTGCAACATGTGAATAGGATGATCACGCATAATAGTCAGTTGTACAGTTCGAATTAAAATAACGGGAAAGAATCTTGGAAAAAGTAGCAAGTATGTAATTCCAGATAAAAAATTAGTGAGTTTTGCATTAACTGGAAGTATCCCCAAGAATGATGCAACTGGAGATTATAATCACAATTATATTTCTAGAGAACCTGAAAGATCAAGCACACCAGCTGCATCATGACTCAAAAGTATGACTAATGTCATCAAAATTGATGTAACTGGAATATCTGAGTATAGCTTGTGTTAGCTTCATGTGATGCAGATAGCTGAACGCGTCTCATCTGGAACTACAGCATTATCAGAAAACAGAACATGTAACCTTACAACTATAGGCTACAAACTATATTACTGACATCTGACACTATGTACATGAATTATTGTGCATCAAGAAGTACTAGTGTTGTGAACTATACATTTAATTGGAATCCGTTATATATATATGACTAGTACACATCCATTATATTTAAGTTTGTTTTAAAGAACATTATGTACCAGGATTAGGATAGATTATCACTATATAATACATGATTAATCATAATCTTGCACTATCCACACATGAAACTACTCCTTCTGCCGGTATAGAGACATCGTTTTAGACATGAGCACAGATAGCATTCTACAAACTGCATCTTTGAGCACTTTTTGTGTGTGACTGTTACTATTTGGTTATGAAAAAGTATGGTGTGACCATATTGGCCATCACAAATCTAATGGTACCATTTCTACCTAACGAACCAAAAATATCATATTGCCATGATAGAGAAGTTTGAAAATAAGCTGTATACGCCATCATCTATTTTCTGAAAGGACATAGCAGGAAATAGCAATGTTGTATATCCTCTTTGAAATGTTCAGTTAATTCTTCACATATGTATCTATACAGCCAGCGAATATCAACAACATAAAGAAGGAATAAATTTAGAATCAATGAGACTACCGAAGTTGTTGCACATGGAAGATGCCAGAAGTTACAGGTACCAAATGGGCTATAGCTTGTTAATTAACGAAATTTGACAGCCAACACCAAAGTAATGGGCAAGTGATCGGCCATTCAGAGCATGTTTTGCTAACTGGAAATAGTAGCCTTCTCTAAACGATTTTCCATCCAACTACTGTTTGTTGTAAGCTGCTGAAGTTAAAATGGATATCTCTAGAGTATAGGACAATCATGATTGGCTTAAGTGGGGAAATTAATACTATTCTATTGCAATATAAAGTAGAATGATTAGAAGACCAGCTTACATAATGAACATATTGCCATGCATATCAGGGAAGGAATCATCAAACGGGTCTGCCAGAAGTAATATTTCTGATACACTTGAGATCTTCTGAGAAACTGCAAGGATTATCCGCTGACCGATAAACTCTTCATGTCCTAACTTGCGGAACAAGTGCTGGACAGAAAATTGGGCATCTGAGCAGTCAGCTGATCCTGCATAGGATTGAACAAATCAATGTGATATCAGTCATATTAGGAACACACACACATGACTACGAAAATTGATAGTTTATGTTCAGCGTGGTTTACTCTGCAATAAACTGACCAAAATAACTAAACAAATCTATAGACGTGGCCACTCAGAAGATCTTATCGAAATGAAATATGATTCAAAGCGATCATGTAAAGAATACATTGATGTGATTTGCCTATAAGTAAGAATGTAAACAGACACCATGAAGTCTATAACCAATTTTTCATATTTGGTAGGACTTCCACACAAAGTATTAGTCTATTTTTGTTCGTAAGATGTTACTTTGTGGACAGCATATAAATTTACACATTGGTAATCTTTAGTTGGGACGGAAGTATTTTCAAGGTAAGTTTGAATGGAAACTTCGGGCTATAATGCTTCGTATTGTACTGTAATACCAAAATATTAAGGTAACCCAAAATATCTCAGTCTCCCGGAGCAGATAATAAATGATCTTACAAAGCATTACTCAGTCCTGTCCTCGAAGAGAGCAATGGCCCTGAGTAAAATATTACAATGATCCTTGGAGCATCAAGCAACTTGTGGTCACAACAAAATAGTTACAAATTTGAAACATTCAATATGAACCAACAAGAATAACTTGTGGACCCGAAATCAGTATCGAGCTTAACGTTGCATTGCATCATTCTGTCAAACAATCACCTTGTGTGTACCAAGAATATAGACAAAACATCAAAGTACTTAAGGAGAATATCTAATAAGTATCACCTGAATCTGAAGTACCAGTATTTTCAGGAATTGTGCACATCCTTTTCATCAGACATGCTACTAGACCATCGATTATCTCCTCAACCAGTTCCCTTTCCTTTTTTGATGATAGAATGGTCCTTAGTGAAGCTGAAAGAAAAGGCCATTTACAAATTGATAACACACTGTTGTCTCGATAAAATATATATTGAACAGATAATAGTAATATAAATTTTCATCATTTGTTTATGTCTGCACTGTATTTTCAACATGTATATTTTGGTCTGACAGTGCAGCTTAAGAATTCAAAAAAGTTTGTTCCTCATGCCAGTTTGGCTATAGGAAACAATAAACTAGCAACCGATATATGATAACAAAAAGGTTGGAAGCGACTTTTATTTAGAACTTTTTCTTACAGGAGACAGGCTGGGAGTGACTTTATAAGTCAGATTCAGAAAATCGAATCACTGATTTGTCGCCAGTATTTAACACCACGCCCTTGGTTTGCCGTTTCAAAACATCAATAATTATCAGCAACATAATTTATTACATGTAATATGTGTCTGCATGTCTATTCTATCCTGCTTCCTACTGATAAGTGGTAGCTACAAGGGTACTATAAAACTATATATTATAAAATCAGGAAATCTGAACTTGGCTGGGTGTACCATAAGTTTCAGTATTTCTAACAACCACATCATATCCTGCATTCTTGAAGCGTTGAAGTGTATATGAGAACCAAAAAGTGATGGTTCAGCACAAACAGAATGTAGAAGGCTGGTAATAAGTTTGCTACTTCTTCCTTCGTATATTATAACCATATAAATACAAACAAAATCGACTAGTAATTCTTTTGGATCAACAGACACTATGCATAACTTAGGTTAGTAGTCGGATTCATTACTGGTATAATAGCAGAAATTCGGACTTACCCAAAATGAAGTCTACTGCTTGGTGAGAGAATGTAGCAAACGAGGACGTAGGTTCTTTCTGCACAAGTGAATCCAAGTTTAGAAACACAAAATATATGTATCAAACTTACAGTGAGATGAGGGAATAAAAATTTACTTTAGCAAAAATGCCATCTGATAGCTCCACCAGGAAATCAGTTGACAAGCTAAGCTGTTGTATCTCATCCTCTCTATTGAATTCTGCACAACCAAACAATTCAAACGATCCAAGCTTTTCAAACGGCGCTCAGTTCACACACAGCCGTGCAATAAGAAAACAGTTGAAGCATAAGAACATGTTCTCAGCAACACCTACCTATCAGACTACTGACGGGAAGAGATCCATCCAGCCTCCGCCGCTTCTCCTTCCACCGCGCTGTTGCGATTGAATTGCAGAACAAAAATGTTTGAATTCGAGAGAAGAAAGGCATTGCGTATAGGCCAGTTAGTTTAATCTCGATCGCAGAGCCGAAAACCGTACCTAATCTGAGGAACCTCCTCCGCAGCACCTCGTCGACCCAATGCTCCCCGCCACCCGGCGGCGGCGGCGGCTGCAGGTCCCCGCACCCGTCGAAGAAGTGGCACCGGCACGACGAGACTGGCGGCCCCATGTCCTCCCTGCTCGCCCCATCTAAATCCACAACGTATTAAGCCACACCAACAGGGCGCTGGAAACCGAACGAACGCGGGCGCGCGGACGTACCTTGTAGGAGCTTGAGCTCTTCGCGGAGGCGGAGGATCTCGCTCTTCCGCTCCTTAGCCTGAGCGGGAGAAGGGGGGCGAATGAGGTATAGAATTGGGGATTTCAGGTAAGGGGAATGGATTAGACCTTGCGCTTCCAGTGGATGAGAGGCGGGGTGGAGGTGCCGGCGGCGGCGGCGGCCCTCAGGGGGAGGCGGTTGTAGTGCATGAGAGCCATCGCGAGGGCTGCCTTGAGCGACGGCGAGTCAATCCGAGACGAGGATGCGGCCGGAGGCGTCGCCGTAGGCGGGCGGGAGGCGGGAGCCATGGCGATTTCGGCGAGGGCGAGAGCGGGACAAAGGGGAAGAGAGCGAGAGCCCAATGAGGTGAGAGCTATTTTACAAAATTGAAGAAAAATAAATTAGGGGCTGCCTATTAAAGCATGAAAGAATAGCCAACAACCCCAACATACCACCAAAATACCACTAGTTAAAACCGAAAGCGCCAAAATGTCACTAGTAAAAACCAAAGTGCCAAACCGTGTCTAGATCGGAGAGAATTAGGGTGTGAGTGAGAGTTAGGGTTTCTATGGGTTACGGGTCGACGTATAATGATGTTGCCGTGTCAGCGATTGTTAACACATTATAACCGTTTTCTTAGAACTCAACTGCGGAGACCGGTGTCGTAAAATATCGATGAATAACGTGACATGTCCACATCGATAATGGCCATCCATACGGACAATGTGCGACATGGGTTGGCTCGCGGTCGCCCACTTTTATGAAGCCTCATCGCACACACTATCTTTTCTTAATGAGAGGGTGTCCTTATGGTAGTTACAAAGTTGTAACGAGATTTCTACTTTCGTCGGCAGTTGGACATACAACTAACATGAAGCAGAAAAACAAAACGATCACGCAATGTCCACTCATATTCATATGGAAATCTAGAACCTGGATTTTCATGTAGACATTTTATGTTCCTGGTAGGTCCTTCACCAACACGAGAAATGGAGCTCAAGTGCAAAGTGCAAACATCTTTGATAGTGTACAAATATTAACGATCACATCTTGATGATACATCCAGAGTCCAGAGTACATGTATACTCTTAGCAAGTCGGTCTTGAAGTTCTTACTTGCCGGGGGCAAAGTTGGTGGCGAATGCCCAAGCGTTGTTGTTGACGGGGTCAGCGATGTGGTCTGCAAGGTTCTCGAGTGGGCCCTTACCGGTGATGATGGCCTGCACGAAGAATCCGAACATGGAGAACATGGCGAGGCGTCCATTCTTGAGCTCCTTCACCTTAAACTCAGCGAACGCCTCAGGGTCGTCGGCTAGACCAAGGGGGTCGAAGCTACCACCTGGGTATAGCGGGTCGACAATCTCCCCGAGCGGGCCACCGGCAACACGGTACCCCTCAACGGCACCCATGAGCACAACCTGGCAGGCCCAGATTGCGAGAATGCTCTGTGCATGGACCAAGCTAGGGTTGCCGAGGTAGTCGAGGCCACCCTCACTGAAGATCTGAGAGCCGACCTTGAACCAGACGGCCTCGCCGAACTTGACGCTGTTGCGGGCAAGGAGCTCAGGTAAGACACAGCCGAGAGCGCCGAGCATGGCCCAACGAGAGTGGATCACCTCCAACTCACGGTTCTTGGCGAATGTCTCCGGGTCGGCGGAGAGTCCAGCGGTGTCCCACCCATAATCTCCCGGGAACTCGCCGCTTAGGTAGCTTGGGGGCTCGCCCGAAAGTGGGCCGAGGTAGAGCACGCGATCGGGGCCGTACCATGGACTGTTTGAGCTGGCCGCCTTGGCTGCCGTCTTGCGCATGGTGATGCGCGCACCGCCGAGGACGGATGAGGCTCCGGCGAGCTTCATAGCAGGGGAGGAGGGAGTCATGGTCGTGGCCGCCATTGCTACTGGATAGCTAGCTGCTGATGTGCCGCTGCTGTTACTGATGGCTGGCTGTGTGAGAAAAAGAGCAGAAGAGGAGGGAGCTTAAATACCAGGGTGCACGCGAATGGATGGGGGCACGTCCTCATTCAGATATCACATCTGCGTGGCGATTGGCTCGCGGGTTGGAGAAGGGTGGATGGGGGTGGCTGGTGTGGCGCACCCTGCGATCGGTCAGTGGCCAGGACATTCTCTGCGGATGTGGTGGATGATGTCGTGCTCATGCCATGACATCCAAGTATCCAACACAGTAGAAAACGTTCGTTTTCCCTTTTCTTTAGCCATGACAAGACCGGTTTGTGGCTGCTGCACCGTGGAATGCATAGACCTGCAAAACTTTACTAAAATCCGGGTAATAGTATGGCTTTACAACCCCAATCACTTCACTAGTTCTTGCATTTGCATGGCTTTGCTTTTAGTTAAACAAAAATGGGTCCGACTGTAATCGACTGGAATATTTTTACCCACCAATCGACCAAATATAAAGAGGAAAAAAGAACACAAGAAGCATATACAAACATATTTATTAACAAGTTCATAACCACATTAAGAAAACCAAAACTATCGGTCAACCAAAATAAAATGCAAGAACTTTTTGTTAAACCCTATCCAGTAACAATAAAAAATAATTTGCACATTGAAAAAACATACAACTATTGTTGCGAGAAAAATACGCTCACACACAACTAGTGTATATTGAAATCACTTACAGCAGGGACGGAACGAGGAATCAAATACGAGGGGGGCAATTGCATATTAGATAAGTTGGAGGGGCCAGATTGCTAAACTTGGGTAAATTTAGAGGTCAAATCCACACGTTAACTAGGTATTTTGACAAAAATTTCCACCATAGGGGAGCCATGGCCCGAGCCCCGCCCCCCAGCAGTTCCGTCCCTGACTGGCAGTTTTTTCATTAATTAAACCCATATTAATATCATCACAACATTTTATACGAGATTAACGAGCTAGAGATGCAAACAGACCAATAGCTAAACATCTAGCACATCTATCTCATTTGCATACGAAGTAATAATCAATACAAGTACTAACAACAAAGTAAGACATGAATTCGATAGAGGTGGCTCAAGGTCAGGGTCGTCGTCCTCTAGTCCGACAGGTGACTTTTCGTCAAGGCTCCTCCCGCGGTGTTGCTGGATCCAAGATGGCCACGCTTACCGTGGATCAGGGCTTCACGGGTGCGAGAGATTGGGGCCACTACAAGCGCCGCCACCATACCGCGTCAAGATCAGGGAGAGTGGTGGAGAGAATGAGAGTGTGGATTACGAGGCGACATTTAATGTCGTGGTCGCATCAGCAATAGTTAAAAATGTCTAACCTGGATTGCGGCCCCAACCTCAATGTCGAGGCCCTAAATGAGTTCCTAGGGCTGTGGATGGCTTTGAGAGCGGTTCATTTGAACGAGGAGATGGAAGACAAATTCATCTGGAGATGGGAGAGGAGTGGCTGCTACTCCGCACGATCAGCTTACTTGGCTTTCTTTGATGGTCAGACTAGAGCTGAAGGGGTAAATCAAATTTGGAGTTCAAGGGCGCCGCATGGATGTCGTTTCTTTGCCTGGTTGGTCTCAAAGAACAGATGTTGGACCCGGGATAGACTCTTGCGGAGAGGACTGCTACATCCGGCGGCCTGTCCAATGTGCGATCAGGAGCCGGAGACCCTTCAGCACCTTCTGCTTGGGTGCGTGGTTGCGAGGCAAGTGTGGAGCCGAGTGGTGGTCTTTTGGGGCAAGCTGGACTGGGTTCCAAGCGTGGACACGTCCATTATGCAATGGTGGACAGAGAAGAGGGCGAGCAGGCGGGATCAGTGTGACCTCTGGATGGCAGTTACACTAGTCTTTTGGTGTCAGTGGAGACACAGGAACAACGTGGTTTTCAATGGCGAGAGACCTTCTGTCGAGACGATCCTACCGATGACTCGCACAGAATTTGTGGCGTGGAGAGCGGCTGTGTTGTTTAAGGGAGAGGTTTTTGGTTTTCAAGAGCCAATCCCCAACTGGTTGCTGGATGGAAATTAGGCCCCTTTGAGGAGCTGTCACCTCTGTTGACATCGCAGGTTGTTGTCCCTACGGCGTTGTAAACTTGGCTTCTTAGCCCTCCTTCTATGTTATCGATACACCCCTTCCCTAGAAAAAAAATGTCTAACCGAGGTTCTTTAAAGATTCACAACAGATAAGGGTGTGTGGTTGTAAAATATTTTTGGCCGATGTGACTTGCCCACATCGCAATCATCCCCTACGGACGGTTTGTGATGTGGGTTAGCCCGCGACTGCCCTTTTATGATGAGCCTGGTCGCACCCTCGTCCGTTTTTCTTTACCTTGTCCGATGTGCAACTCATGCTCAGTCGATAGGGTGCACTATGTATTAGTGATGTTGTGCAAACATTGACAAAATTGTTGTGGACGTGTTAATCACCACATAAATTGTGGATTGTCACTCTCTTGTCACAAGAGGTGTACCAAAGGTGTACAATATTTCTAGTTTTGTCCGTAATTGGAGATACAACTAACGTGAGAAAACATAACAAAACAATCAAACCATGTCCATTCATATTCATAAGGAAATTGAGATCCTGCATTTTCCTTATAGATGTTTCAGATAGGTTCTTGCCAAAAGGGAAGTAGACATCAACTGCAAACATGTATGATAGTGTACAATCATCAACGATCACATCTTAATGATACACCCAGAGTATATGTATACTCCTAGGAACTCAATCTTCAAGTTCTTACTTGCCGGGAACAAAGTTGGTGGCGAAGGCCCACGCGTTGTTGTTGACAGGGTCGGCGAGGTGGTCGGCGAGGTTCTCAAGTGGGCCCTTACCGGTGACGATGGCCTGCACGAAGAACCCGAACATGGAGAACATGGCGAGGCGGCCATTCTTGAGCTCCTTTACCTTAAGCTCGGCAAACGCCTCAGGGTCGTCAGCCAAACCAAGGGGGTCGAAGCTGCCACCAGGGTAGAGTGGGTCAACGATTTCTCCGAGAGGGCCACCGGCAACACGGTACCCCTCAACAGCGCCCATGAGCACAACCTGGCAGGCCCAATAGCGAGAATGCTCTGAGCATGGACCAGGCTGGGTTGCCGAGGTAGTCGAGACCACCCTCGCTGAAAATCTGGGAACCGGCCTTGAACCAGACGGCCTCGCCGAAGTTGACACCGTTGCGGGCGAGCAGCTCGGGGAAGACGCAGCCGAGCGCGCCAAGCATGGCCCAACGGGAGTGGATCACCTCCAGCTCGCGGTTCTTGGCGAAGGTCTCTGGGTCAGCAGAGAGCCCCGCGGTGTCCCAACCGTAGTCACCTGGGAACTCGCCGCTCAGGTAGCTCGGGGGCTCACCGGAAAGTGGGCCAAGGTAGAGCACGCGGTCGGGGCCGTACCACGGGCTGCTGGAGCTGGCCGCCTTGGCCGTGGCCTTGCGCATGGTGATGCGTCCACCGCCGAGGACGGATGAGGCTCCGGCGAGCTTCATAGCGGGGGAGGAGAGCGCCATGGTTGCCGCCGCCATTGGTACTGGATCGAAGAGAGAGCAAGCTGCTGAGCTGCTGCTGCTGCTGCTGCTAATGATCGGTGGCTGCGTGAGGAAGAGAGAGCACCGGAATGAGCTTAAATACCAGGCCGCGCCTCGAGGAGAGGGGGCCACGTCCTTATCTGGAAATCACTATCTGCTCTGCGATTGGCTAGCGGGTTCGGGGAGGGTGGATGGGTGTCTTATGTGGCGCGCCGCTAGCCGGACACCTGGACGCTGCTCATGTGGTGGAGGACTGTCGTCGACTTCCATGTTGCCCCACATCCAGAAGTAGAAACATCCATTTTTCCAGTACATGCACCTAATCCTATGTTAGGCATGGACAAATTTTGGTCAGTGGTAGAGTACAATCTAAGCTAAGGACGGGTTTGTGGTTGCTGTGTGGATTGTATACATGTGTGAAGGTTTACTAATTCTGGTAATATTTTGGCTTTGCAACCCCAATCACTTTACTAATTCTGGCATGACTTTAATCTGCCTAAAAGAACTTTCCAAAATAACCAGAATACTAAACATAGCCCAGATCATACAGATGGACGCCTGGAACAAACATTACAAGTACATAAACTAAGGGGCATGTTGCACAAACAAGCAGACATATTAGAATAATTATTAGTAATTGGTAGATGGATTCTGCTGAGCCATAAATATAGCTACACACAATACAGCTCTACTATGTATCAGAACACAGCTAAGCTAGGCAAGGTAAAGATGATTAGCTTTGGACTTAAATTAGCAGCCACAGGGTCCTTCAAGGCGTAGGTAGTCATACATGATCCCCTGAAACGGGCTCTGGTTCCTGGGCTGCTTCAGGTAGATCGTGTTCATCCCTTGGACAAGCCAGGCGCTACTCACAGCGATGTTGAACAGCCAGTACAGGCCATGGATCCCATGCCTCGCGATCGCGTTGTCGCGCCCGATGAGCCCGGTGGTGAAGTGAGGAACAACCCTGTCCTGATCGTTGAAACGGACCTGGAGATGTAATAGGGTTGACTGATCATTCAGATTCAAAACTGAATCCACATAGAACGAGGTTTTGGGTTAGCTCTGCAAGTACCTGTAACTCGGCGTTAGCCGAAGACGCAAGCGCCACCTGAACTTGTAGTTGCTGTTAGGAGATACACTGTCAAGATTGAACCTTATTTGCCATGTGGTGGGCTGGTATGTATTCTGATCAGTTCTTCTGCAGTTCAGAAAGACACAGATCAGAGCATGTTAGTGCTAGTCATTTGTGGAAACAGTTGTATGTTATCTTAATGAAGCCACAGACACCACCTGGTAACTTGAGCGTAGAACCAATCGGTGCTGTAGTCACTTTCGCCGATTGTGTATACCAGATCACGATCTGGATACAGTTCTGCATATCTTTCCCAAAGCCCATACTGCCTGAATCTGAAACAGTCGGAGCACCTTACGATTAGAAATGGCGATTAATTGATTGCTAGATGTTTTACAGGACAGAAAGGTAGACAGTATGTTTCACCTGTCAGGATGATTGATGAACAATCTGTTGACATAGTTGGGGTTGGGGTCTGGAACATAGAACTCAGCAGCAGATCGATCAGGTATTCCGATCTCCCACATAGTCGGACCGTCTCTTGGTGGCTCATACACAAGGTCACCTAGATAAATATCATCCCCTGAACAGCATTTCTGAACATCTCAGGATATCAATTCAGATATTTAAAGAGGTAGGCTAAGACGCTAACCTGAAGATAATGTTAGTATGGCATCGAATTTGTAGTCTCCTATGAAACCTGGAACCCATGCATAAAGATTGTAGTTTCCAGCTACAATGTTCTTTATGTAGAAGCTACCATCTGCATCTGCTCTACACCAGAATTGGTATCCCTATGGCATCGCAGTATGTAAGAAAAAACTTCATTGTCCAAAATTACAGCTCGGCTCAGTCAATAAGCAGTTTATGCTGTAACTTATAAGCATGTGCTACCTTGCACTCTCTTTGCCACGATCCAGCTTCTCCCGGTAGTGCTAAGCCTACATAGGCTGATGTGGCATAAAGATCCTCATCATCTATAATATACCTAATGATATGGTGAAGGAACCATTAGTAAGAGATGGTACTTGAACTAAATCTAGGGTGATTGAAAAAGTCAAGTTACTATGAATCCTTTCTAGTTGTAGGATATTGGGAAATGCCACTATTGAGTACCTGTCTCTTACAAGCAATCTACCAGAGATACAACATCTTTGCTCAGTCTTCTGGAAATCCTCTGAAAGTGCAAAATCATATGGCCAGCTCTCTTTCTCCATCATCATCTGATTTCCAACGTAAATAAAAGATGAAATCAAGTATCGAGTTACTTATATAGTGTTGATAACACTACAAAATATAATCTCGTTTGCAGTAAGTCGCCATAATTGTTGTCGTTTAATAATTTATGGCATATGAGTGCTTTTGTTGTGGGAAAACTGGATTATATCCTTAAGTAATTATTTAATCTGAAGTATAATCACCTGAACTTTTGCATCCTCCCATAGTAGACTTGGGTCAAATCCGTCCTGACTGGAGTTAAGGTACATGAACACCGGTCCATGGACCTTTTTCCAATATTCTCCATTGGTGAACTTGGGCGAAAGGTCATCCCCGGCATAATGAGAGCTAAGAAACATCTAAAACCAGATAAAAAAATATCTTGAGAACTAGTTGCATATCATCAAATAGTCTGAACTAATTTTCACCTCTATAGACCAGATCATCGTAATAACTTTTTTTTTACGAAGCAGACACAACATCTTATTGTCAGACGCTGGAAAGATGCTGATAGAGAGTTTAGAAAGCAAAAACACAGACATAAAAAACAATAAAACAGGGTCGGGATTTTTCAAGGTCTGAACTTACAGCGAGCATAGTGGGCCCCACATGAGATGTCAAGTTCTGCTTCAGAGGTCCTCCAGTACGGAACTCATCGCTCGGCGTGATTTGCCAGAAACCAATTGAAGGATCAGATGATATCCATCCATGGACATTGTTGTATTGGTCTTCACACGAGTATTGGTACTTGTCATCGACCTTGACAAACATATCAGAATGTTAAGATTATTAAGAATACAGTCAGATGTTTATCATGGACAATCTTATATCTCTATTAGCTTACCTCCCCTCTGAGTTTAGGATTAATTGGGTCCACAAGGAGGACAGCCTCAGGGTACGCTAATTGCTGGCCCCGGGGAGGCAAACGGTCATCAGGCATCGGCATTATCCTCTGCCTGTTGTCAGCCATTGCCATGTAATGGAACCTGCATTCACCAGCACATAGTTTCAGTGGGCAGAAAATACAGTCCACAACAAAAGAATCTAAAAGGTCGAGTACCAACTTGTCCTTCCGAAGCTTGAAGGCCACTCTGGTTTCCCCAATACCAAAATCAGGCCACCCTTCCTTGTGTTCATAGATTCCATAGGTGTAGAATCCTGAGGAGCCACGAAGCACGATGAACCTGTAGAGAAATGCTTGCTCAGATAAACATGATGTGTACCTTATTTTCCCACAATGAAATTACTCAATATATTAAGGCGCGTCACATTCGCGCGCTGAGAGCCCTCCGGGCACTGTTCACGGAACAGTAGTACTATTGTACACTGTTCGCATGAACAGTAGCGCTTCTTTTTTTTTTTGCGAAATTTTTTTTTAGCTTTTTTTTCCCAAAAATTACATACACGAAATATATGCGCGCCGACGTCGACAAGTAGGTTCCACCCCCGTCATCGCTTTTGAGTTTTTGTCGACTCTAACTCCTCAATTTTTTGATCCAAATTCACACAATCATTTTACGAATTTTGTCAATTTTTTTGCAGAAAAGCCACCGCGTTTACAAAAAACTTATATACATGAATATATGCGCGTCGACGAGTAGGTTCCACCACCGTCATCGCTTTCGAGTTTTGTTGACTTTAACTCCTCAATTTTTAGATCCAAATTCGCACAAACATTTCACGAATTTTGCGCGTTCTCCACAAATTCTTCCCTCACGCTGCCATGTCACCGAACACTGTAGATGTCTACAGTACCGCGCTTCTAAAATGCCGTTTTTTTTAAAAAAAAATTCAGAAAATTAAAGTATTTCTATAAATACCCATACCTGTCGGAAAAATATGGAAAATACATCAAAGTGTTCAAAAAAATAAATGCTAACTATTTACGGCAAAAAAAAAACATGTTTAGATATTTTGAGTTGGTGAATATTTGTACAAAAAAACAAATGCACTTCCTCTAATTATATGGAGTTAAATTCATTAAATGCTCACATAGTGTACTTCCTCTAATTATGGACTTAAATTGAACATTTTAATTTGGTAAATATTTGGATGTAATCCAGATGAACTTTCTCTTAATATGGAATTCAATTTGACAAATATACATCAAACATGTTTACATATTTTGAATTGATAAATATTTGGACAAAAAAACAAAATGCACTTCCTCTAATTATATGAAGTCATCAAAATGCTAAGAAAAATAAATGCTAACTATTTATGTCAAAAACAAACATGATTACATATTTTGAATTGGTGAATATTTTGATAAAAACAACTGTACTTTCTCTAATTATGTGGAATCTAATTTATTAAATGTTCAAATATTTTGAGTTGGTAAATATTTAGACAAAAAAATAAATGCACTTCCTCTAATTATGGACTTAAATTGAACATTTCAATTTGGTAAATATTTGGATGTAATCTAGATGAACTTTCTCTAAATATAGAATTCAATTCAATAAATGTGTGTTTCCACTCATTATGGTCTTAAATTAGATATTACTGAAAAAATATAAACATATTTAAATATTTCAATTTGCTAAAAAAAAATGGAGACACTCTAAAATATATCAACGTGCTCACAAAAAATATATGCTAACTACTTATGGCATAATGCAAACATATTTGAACTTTCAATTTGGTTAATATTTAGATACAATCTAAATGAACTTTATCTAAATATAGAGTTAAAACTAATAAATGCTCATATCATGCATTCTCTAACTACGGAGTTAAATTAAAAATTTATGTCAAAATACAAGCATATTTGAACATTTTAATTCACTAAGTATTTGAACATACTCTATACGAAAAATTCCAACAGATTTCAACATTTTGAATCACAACGGGTGCGGCGTGCCGCCGCACCAAATTCCACTAGTTATGGTTATGATGCATCAGTCAGTCACCTTTTATCGATGATCAACGGAACAGCTTTCCCTTCGAGGGAAGGATCCCATGATCTGGTGAAAGAGACTTCAGCCTGGTTTTCATCATGATATATGATGCGGAACTCTGTGCCTTTGATCCTGCGTGCAAGTCTTTAGTGTCAGATTAATTGGCGTGCAAGCCTGTAATGAAGCCTGAACAGTGAACAGTGAGCTCGCTCTTACACATCAAATATTCCAGTTCGCTCTCCTGGTGGATTCCAAACAATGTCCCAATACCTGACAGAACATGGATCAACAACTCTCATCTAATTGCATGATAGGAATAATGGCCCTATATAGCATAGCCAACCAACCTCTAATTTATAACTGAAGTAACTAATCATAGAAACGATAGAGTACCCTCTGTTGTCTTCTTTGTTAAGAATCTCCATCAGATTATCCACACCATTGTACCTCACGCCAGTGACGATACCATCGGGGTTAGATAGCGTCAGCTCGAAAATGTCGTTTTTAATCACAACCTGCACAGGTACAGTAAACACAAACATGCAGGTTCAGACACAGAAAAGAAGAAGAGCGCAGGCAGAAGGCTGGAGGAAGATCAGCAGCACTTACGTATCTGTTGGTGACCTTAACCTTGACACCGTCCATGGCATCGACAGCTTCCCGTGGATGACCCATGCAGCAAGCCAGGAGAGTCCTGCAGCTCCAGACAGATGAGAAACCAGCATTAAGCGTGTATGTGCTTATATAGAAACTGACTTAACTGAAACATGGCGACAGCTAATGGCAGTTCGGCAACGCAGCCATGGGCATGCATGTGCAGCAACGGCAGTGGGAAAAGCAGAAGTAGTACCTAAGTTTCGCCATGGGATGATGGATAGATCAATCAAGGGCTTGCTCCTTCCACCGGTTGTCTGGTTGATTCTTGTGCTTGGAGAATATGGTGTGTTGTCGATCGGTGCTTAGATGGACGGGCGGTTAATTATCCCTTGGTTTGGAAAGCAAGCATGCATGTGCGGCGCGTGGAGTTGAAGCCAAGGAGGGAGGGGGAGGGGGAGGTGGAGGTGCGGCAATGGCGTGGTCCTCCCCTCTCTTAAATTTCTTTTGGTGATTGGTCACTTGGTCAGTGACAGTTGGCGCCTTCAGAGTTGAGAAGCACAGCCGGCAGGAGAGGATCGTTGTCAAAGATGCCACTACTGATCATCAGAGCCACGAGGTTGAAGGAGTTCTTTTGAGTAAAGTACGGGTTTTGCGAGTATCTAGCAGCTCCTGCAGTGAATGGAAAGGGAGTGTATTAAGGAGATCATGAAACTGACATATCTATGTGCCTTCAGTCTTCCATGCTTGAAGTAATAACAAAACATAAAGAACAGAGAGTAGATCTCACTGGTTGTAATAACAATTACATAATTTATACAGTTTTTTTTTTCAATTTTCACTTGCCTTTTTGTGTGAACCTTATTGGCCTAGATACATTTATTGGAAATGTGCAATTTTAGCAGACGTCACCGCAGTTTCTGGTCTTTGGATCATAGTGGGAGATAGATGTTGATCCAGAAATCAAGGTGACCGAGATTTAGAACACTTCAGAAAAAACTTATAAACAGACAAGCCTGGTTTATAAACTGAGTGTGTGTTTCTAACAGCTGGCAGCTACTAGTTGTGTAGTAACATTTCAGTCATGTACACAACGTAACCGCAAAGAGATAACAAATGAAGTTGGCGAGACGGAGTTAGCGGTACGTTCCCGGACTCTGAAGCATCGGCAGGGCATGCGTACTGACATGGACCGTGATGGCTACCACACCACGCTAGCTCAAGTGCTGGACGTGTTGCTGTCTGGAATTGAAAATGGATGGACACCTCGCAGAGGTCACAAGCAAGGAAAGAGTCTTAAATTATACTAGTGGAATTTAACGCGGCGTCACGCCGCGATTTTGTTAATTTGTATTTTTTCATAAATTTGTAAGATGACTCCGTAATTAAAGAATATGTATTTTGTGAGTATTATTAATTTAAATTACTTCATAGTTAGATGAAGTTCACTTAGATTGTATGCAAATATTAGCCAATTTGAATTGTTTAAACATGTTTGTATTTTGGCATTAATAAGTATCAGTTTTTTTTTTTTTTGAGCATGTCGATATGTTTTGGAGTATTTTTAATATTTTAGCGGTGTGAAATGTTTAATTATGCTTCTATTTTCTAAATGATATTTAATTTAAGTATGTAGTTAGTGGTAATGCATTTTTTTTTTTGGATTCGAGTTCACAATTCGGGAAAGTTTGTTTTTTTTTCTTTAGTGAGAAAATAGAGGAATTATTTGGAAACCTAACCCAACAAAATTTAAACAAAATGAACATTTGGTAGTTCATGTGGGAAGTTCAAAAAATTATTAAATTTTAAAATTTGTTAGTTTCACTTTTGTGTACAATGGTTATTCGGTGCAATTTTTGTGTTGAAAGTTCGAAAATATCGTAAATTTGAGATCTAAAAGTCCTTTAAATTTTGAAAGAATGCAAGTTTAAATTTATATCATATACCATAAGTAGTTAGTTTTTTTTGTGATATATTTGGTGTACAACACTATTTGTTTTCGGGAATTTGTATAAATTTTGTAAGGCGGCGAGATTTAACAGTCCTTTAAATTTTGGAAATATGTAACTTTGAAATTCAACCATATATGCGTCCCAAAATTGTTTAGATTTCCAAATTTTTTGATTTGGAAAGTTTTGTAGATTTGAATTCTTTTTAGGTTAGCAAAATGGTTGGAAAAAGGAAGAGAAGTATAAAAAAAGAACAAAAATAGGGGGTGGGGGGGGGGGGGGGAAATAGAGAGGGCCGAGGATTGTTTGAAGCATATTTTTTTTAAAATTTTCGTTTTTTGATTGAAATAGATGTGTTTGGGGAAATAAGTTGAATTTGGCAGGTGATTTTTTTTATTTTATTTTTGTTAAACAAAATGTTGACCAAATTGGAATGTCCAAACAGGTTTTTATTTTGTTATGGATAGGTAGCATTTTTTCTGTGAGTTTTTTTGAATTTAGTGTGGCGTCACGCTACGCCCTTGGTGATTTTTTTTGTGCAATATATATTCTTTGTTCACCAAAATGTTCGCCAAATTTGAATGTTCGAACATGTTTTTAATTTGTTATGAATAGGTAGCATTTTTTTGGTGTGCATTTTTTATATATTGTGTATAATATTCAAATGTTGGGTGATTTGAAATCTTCAAACATGTTTGTATCTGGACGTCAATATTTAATTGAAATCAGGAAAACCCATTTGAATTTGATTC
This sequence comes from Poa pratensis, assembly GCA_947311845.1. NCBI lineage: Eukaryota > Viridiplantae > Streptophyta > Magnoliopsida > Poales > Poaceae > Poa > Poa pratensis. Next base: position 12,967,466 of record CAMZMU010000082.1, read on the forward strand.
TACATCTGCGGAAAGTTTGTTCGTATGGTGTTGAAATATTGGCCAAATTGAAATGCTAAAATATATTTGTAATTTGCTATGAGCATATTGGGTTTTTTTTGTGAGCATTGTTCGTTATATTTTACGGAACATTGGAATATTAGCTCAAATGTTGGCCAAATCGCAATTTGAAAACATGTTTTTTTATTTTGTTATGAATAGGTAGTAATTTTTTTTGAGCATTTTTTGATATATTTTTTGGAATATTGAAATATTTAGTAGTTCAAAATGTTTGAACATGTTTGTATTTTGTTGTCATTATTTATTTGAAATTAGAGAAAAATGCATATGCATTACTTCTAAATGGTGGCAAAATTTGAATATTCCAATCTTTTGTTTTTTTAGCATAAGTAGTTTGTATGTATTATTCTGATTGTTTTGATATTTTACTCGTATTTTTCAAGTGGATATATTCAGAGATATTGATTTATAATTTGTTTGAATTTATAAAATTGGTGAAAGTGGGAAGCTATTCGTATGCTTTTTTTTTCTGTTTCTCTAATGGTCAAATTTAGAAGTCGTTGAAAATTTTTAAGGTTTCAATTTTGAAATTTGGTCATACGGTATAAATAGTACACGTTTATTACATTTACAAATTGTTTAAATTAAAGAATTGTTAAAAGTTGTTCGTATGTAATAAATTTTTTTGTGGTTTCTGAATGCTTAGATTCGGAAGGCATTGGAAACTTTAAAAAATTTAAACTTGAAATTTGATCAAATGCAAAATAGTTTGTGGTTTTTTTCCTTCGTGTTAGTTTTCATATATTTGTCATATTTGTGAATAATTGGGGAAGAAAATTTAATTTTGGAAATGTGCATGTTCAAAAGTTGTTTATATTTAAATGTTTTGATATTTGGAAGAAGATGTTTACGTTTACAATTTTTGTTTCTAATCTGCTTAAATGTAATGAGTACTTTGTTTTTTTTAATTTGTTAGAAATTGGTCTGAATTGAGTATTTTGAAAGGGAACTTTGAAATTTATATTTTTTCGAATGGTGCGAATATTTTTCCGAATGGTGCGAAGCTGTCAAATGAAGATTTATGTATGATTTGAAGTTTGCGAGATTTGAAATAACTTGAAAAAGGTCACAAAGTATTTAGAATGAGTACTTTGTTTTTTTTTTTGCAAATATTTTGGAAATTTGTTTGTATTGTTTTTAGGGATATGTTTTTTTTATTTTGATATTAGTACGTAGCATTTTTTGTGAGCATTTTTTAAATATGTTGTGCAATATTCAAATATTTGGTAGTTCGAAATGTTCGGGCATGGTTGTGTTTCGTCGTCAATATTTAATTTAAATTAGAGGGAATGTATTTGAATTACCTAAAAATGGTGACAAAATTTTGAGTATTCGGGATTGCATGTTTGCATTTCGACGTTAAAATTTAGTTGAGATTAGGAAAAATGCATTTGAATTGTATCTAAATGGTGAGAAATTGTGAGTATGCCTTTTTTTTCGTTAGCATAAGTGATTTGTATGTAATTATACATGTCATAATTCTCAGGGGGTTAACTAACTGTTGTGTAAAAAAATTAAATTTGGGAGTGTGCATGTCCAAAAGTTTGGAAGTAAAATTTGTTCGAGTTTCAAAAATTGTTTAAATTGGAGAGGCATTCATATTTGAGTTTGGTTTATGTGTTTTTTAATGCTCGGATTTGAGAGGCATTATAAATGTTGGAACGTTGAAACTTGAATTTTGATCGTATATCGTGAATAGTCAGCGTTTATTGTTGTGGTCATGTTGATATCTTTGTGACACTTGTAATTAATGTTGTGTAAAAAAATTAAATTTGGGGGGGGGGGCATTATAAATGTTGGAACGCTGAAACTTGAATTTTAATCGTATATCGTGAATAGTCAGCGTTTATTGTTGTGGTCATGTTGATATCTTTGTGACACTTGTAGCTAATGTTGTGTAAAAAAATTAAATTTGGGGGTGTGCATGTTTAAAACGTGTTTAGATTCGAATGTGACGATGTACAAAAAAGGCTTGTGCTTATGAGTTGTTTGGTTTTGAAAAGTTCGTAAAATAGGTGGGAATACTATGGGGAAAAAATTCAAATGTGAAAGTGTCCATATTGCAAATTTGGTTTGTAAAGTTCATACAATAATTAGAAATACAGTGGGGTCAAAAATTCAAATTTCGGAGTATCCATGTTCAAAAGGTGTTCAGAGTTGAATGTGCTGGGAAAAAAATATGCATGAATTGTTTGTTTTACAAAAGGTGGCCACATAGTTAAAATTGGAAGATATGCTAAATTTTGAAGTATTAAATTTTGTATGCAGTGTTTTTTTGTGGTCCAATTCATTTTTGGAAATCTCTACATTTTAATATTGTGCAGATATGGATTTTACAAAAGGTGGCCACATAGTTAAATTTGGAAGGTATGCTAAATTTGGAAGTATTAAAATTTGTATATAGTGTTTTTGTGTGGTACAATTCATATTCGGAAATCTCTACATTTTAATGTTGTGTAGATATGAAAATTATTTAATTTGTATTTCAAAAGTTGTAAAAGATTTCGGAAAAAGGAAAAAAAGAAAAGAGAAAAAAAAGGGCCGACCCAGTTGCGCAGCAGCCAGGCCGGCCCAGTACGCGGCCCAGCTGCTCGGCCCAGGCCCACTGGGAGGGGACGCGCGAGCGAAGGCCGGAGCTGCCGCGGCGGCGCTGACGTCGCCGGCGTCGATCCAGCGCGTCCCGGGATGCGCGGCTGGGCGCGCTGGAAGCGTCTCGCCGCGGAGTGGCCGCAGGTAGCGGCGCCGCTCGGATTTGGTCGCCGGAGCGGCGCCGGCAGCGTTCAGACGCGGCGGAGGACGGCGAGCGCTTCGGCGACGATTCCGGCGAGGTGGCAGCGTTTCGGGACGCGAAGCTCAGCGAGGAGGCGGAGGCGCGGACGGCGGAGACCTCCGTTTCCGTCGATCTGGACGGGGAGCACCAGAGCGGCGAGGGCGCGCGTGCGCGGCGGCGCGGCGACCTCCGCGTCGCGGGAGAAGAAGGAGGGGAGGGGGGCGCTCTAGGTAATTTTGTAGAAAAGTCCTTCGGGTTTGGCGTATTTGCGTGTAGGTCCTTATCCTCGTGGAACTGTGGACTGCGGGTTTGTTTTGTGGGTTTGTGAGGGGCGTTTTTGCAAAAGAGTCAAGGGCGTGTTCTGTGGACCGTCCGATCGCCGACGAACGGATCGGATCAAAATACTGTAGAACACTGTTCATGTGAACAGTGGCTACTGTAGCTATCTACGGTAGCCGATCACTCTCAGGCCACGATTTGCGCCGGCTTTTATATAGTTAGTAATAATTGGGGAGAGTGCGTGGCCTCTTTCTTTCTGGAACAGGAAGACGACGACGATGCCCCAATGCCCATAGAAGCATACTGCACGGGGTGGAGTAAGCTACTCGAGACGTACAGTGCCGGAGAAACAGTGACCATGCCTGTAGACTTTTCTTGAGCTGCATGCTCACGTTCACGGGGAGCTAGTTCACTTTCCCTAGCTAGAGATTCAAGGTCGACTCATGCAAGATGCAACAAAAAGAGAGGTATGGACAAAGATGAGCAAGAATCGCCTAGGAAGTATACAAGCGTCGTAGGTAGATCACATGAGAATAGCAAGAAAAAAGAGTATGGGGGTAATGGAATTGAAATGTCTCTTTAGATGGGAAACAAAGGTTTAGGCAGTGAGAACAGAACAGAAACCACCCTTTTGTCTGCAATAAAAAAATTGAGTTTGGGGGTAACGAAGATTCCAAACAAGGTTAAGGGGGTAGTATTTTGGTCTAGCATAAGAGCATCTCCAACAGGCGCGCTACGATCCGGCGCGCTATATTTTTTTCAGCGCGAAAATAGAGTTTTAGCGCGTTGGGCGTCTGTTTTGCTTTAGCAGACGCACTATAATTTAGCGCGCCGCTGTCGCGCTTCAGCAGGGGCGGTAGAATGCAGCGCGCGAGCAGCCGGCGCTAGCCAAATATGCAACCAATATGAATCAAATGATGATTTCAAACATAAAAATAAATACAAATCATGACTTGAGCAACATAGCATAGTTCAAATTCATGGCATAGTTCAAATTCATCAAACCACAAGCAAGTTCATGCAAATAACAAATGAAGTTCACACAAACAAATGAAACATCAACAATCATGCCCCATCTTCTTCCTCTCCATTTTCTTCCTCCTCCTCCTCTCCATTTTCATCTTCCGCATCATATTCAAGCGCCCCATCGGCCTCCGGCGCAACAAAATGCGAGGATTCCGGCGCTTGGGGTAGCGGAGGCGGGGGCGGCAGAGGGGCGGCTTGCGGCGGTGCCGGCTGCGCTGGCGGAGGCTTCCTCACGAGCTTCGCAACGGCGTCCACCTTTTTCCCCTTCTTGCTGTCGTCTGCGCCGTCGCCGTCGCCGCCACCAATGGCCGCTTGGAGCCGACTTTGCGCGGCTGCGCAGCGGGCGGCTGCGCGACGCCTCCGACGGAGTTCGCCCGGGACGCCATGAAGAGGCCGCGCGTGATACCGATGGTAGGAGTTGGTGCGGCGTTGCCGGTGGAGGTGGTAGATCCCGCGCTAGGGTTTGCAACGGCGCCGACGGGCGAGGGGTCACGGATGTAGGGAGGGGTCGGAGGAATGTCAGAGCGGTCGTCCATCGCCGGAATTTCGCCGACGGCAGCGCAGGAGGGGCGAAGGCAGGGCGATGACGGGAGATTTGGTCCTCGCACGCGTTTTTCCTTTTTCCCCGCGCGCTGGACTGCACGCCCCAAATACGCAGCTTTCAGTCCGCTTCGTCCAGCGCGCTAGACAGTTTTTAGCGCGGGGGTTTATGCCGCGGCCGCTGGAGCACTTCTTTCGGCCGCGCGCGCGCTAAATTGACAGTTTTTTCGACGCGCGGCTTATTAAGCGTCGATGTTGGAGATGCTCTAAGGAGGGTGCGGATTGGCCTCTCTCTCAAAGGAGGTGAGATTTCCCACAAAACAGTTCAAATCCCATGGGAGAGGTGAGATTTCGCACGAAGAAACAGTTAGAATCCAACAGGACAAGTTGATCGGTAACCAGGAGGGCGAAATGAATCTTAACCTGGCATCTATGCAGCTGAAAAGCAGGCACTTCGCAGGTCTCTAAACAATACTGCTCGGCTGCACTCGCTGCAAAATAAGTCAGGGATGTGCATCTTAGACACCATCAGAAAGGTTGCAGAAAACGAAAATAAACAGAAACAAGCGCTTGCTACATCTAGAAACTCATACCACCACAAACGTTACAGCCTCAAAAGATAAACGTACAGACTGCCATGATACTGGACTAAGGAAAGCCGAGGATACACTATGAGCTAGCTAGAGCAGAACGGAGGATGCACATTTTACACATCAGAAAATATGTACAAGTTAGAGGAGCAAAATTCATCAGTTGCTCACCAAAACTCTGTCAGGTTGGTTAACATCTACAGGCCTGGATAAACGTATCTAATCTGAAAGAACCTCCTCCAGCTCAGGATCATCTGGTCTGACCAACGCATCATCCTCCGCTTCAGTGTCGAGTATCTCCTCTTTCTCCACCAGAGTGTCGTCTTCTTTCTCCACAGGAGTGTCGTCTTCTTCCGCACCAGATACTTCCAGCTCTTCATCGGTATGATCAGGAACTGTGGGCTCGCTAATGGCTTTGCCTCCCTCGGTACCATTACTCGATCGTTGCTCGCTTCGAGGGTTAGATTTGGTTAGTGTTTTGGGATCGGTCTTTTCACATATACACGTCGAGGGGTTCTCGTGGAATTCCCCCCTCCCTGGCCTGCTCCTTGGGCTCTCCCATAAATCCTTTCTGGACCATGTGTACTTTGGAGGAGAATGCATCCCAAGACATGTTTCCTCTGGTCAAGAATAAGGAATAGAGCCTTTTAGCATTTGGTCGGATCGTTCTCTTGTGCCCAAGATATCTCCTGCCACGGGCAACAATAGATGGTCAGATTTAACATCAGACTGTACAACGAGAACCTGACAATAGCCGAGGATAGAGAAGCAGAATAAAGTTATACATACCTTCGCCCAGCCAAAATTTTGGCCATGTTTCCGTTGTTGTTAGTCACAAAAGCATCACTTCCATCGCAGACAATGAAATCCAGTGCAGCCATGCGAGATGAGTATTTTGAGAATGGAGCCAGCTCATCTTTGCTTGCTACTGTTTCTTTCGTATGGAGATTGGGGAAGAGCAATTTCAGGGGTGCTAATGTCTTTGCCCCGCCATATATATCTCCAGAGGCAACATAAATGTGAACATCTTTTGTGTAGCCCAGTGCCTTCAACATCAGGCCCACCTCTTCAGGAGTTAGTGGGCATCTACCGTGCCTTCTTTCTTTCTCTGGATTGCTAGCCTGAAATGCAAAAATAGCAGAGGTTGCATTCATACTTAATTGTGATTCATGACTATTTAAGTACCTAGCAATACCTTATGATATCATACGTACATGCAAGGTTTTCCATCTCTTCCGTATCGCACCAAGTTCTCTCTTCTCTTTTTCTCCACCACCATAGTAGCACCCCGAAAAGGCAAGCATGTCAGGTTCAAATCTGGTATCACAAAACAATGTTTAGAGGGAAAGAGAAAACAATGACCCCATTAAAAACTAAATAAAGAGTGTACACAAATTGGGGTAAACAACTTATAGCTTTGAAACAAGAACACTTCAGAAGTAGCATGCTAGTAAACTTCAGACCAAAATCACATCTGCTAGCCATAGACGATGGTTGTTCACTAGCCCAAGTGCCCCAACTGATCATAATAATCTAGCAGACAGATATATGGAGGACCACGTAGGAAGCAAAAGAGCATGCTACAGCATACCTTTTCCTCTTTATTACCAAGATCAACCTCCACTTACTGGTAACCGAGATTGAACTTCATACAAAATCAGAGCACATGAGGCCCTCCTCCCAGGTGCCACTTTGGAATCACGAGTATATGCTAACAGAAAGGCCGAACCTATACAGATTTCTCATTTCCAGTTCTAACATCTTTCATTAATTACTTTGCATAGTGTTGGTCAGACAACTTATAAACACCCCTTAACTCCTCGTCCTGCCACTAGACTATGCTTTAGGTATTCCTGGTAACAAGACAGCATGCTCATAATACCAGTAACATGCTTGCTAAGAAGCTTGCATTATTGCTCATCCCTGCTAAGATTGAAGTGATCCGTATGCTTTAAACTACGTCTCACCTCATACCGACTGTTTTTCATACATACACAAAAAGTTGATAGCCTAAGTCATATATATGTAAGCTTTCTCTCACTTGCGTCAAAGAAAAATGCAAGCTGAATCATGAGAACTTGAACTGTGAGCACCTTAAATGAAGAGCAATAAAATGTGTGCTCCTCTCCCTCATTCGATGTATTATCTTTTCACCCATTTCTTGTATTGGGTCAGTAAATCTCAATGCATGGTAATTTACTCTGCATCTCAGCTTCTGCAGGTCAGAATCCAACCTGTTTGCTAGCCTATAATCAAATTTTGTTAGTCGAACAACCTGCATCAGGTGGAAGAAGAGATATAAGCTATCCTAATATTTTAATCATAGAAGTTGAATATCTCACATTAACAAAATAACTTTGAGCATGGGGGACTTAACGAGTAAAAGTTATAGCTTCTGAAAATGTTGACAAAATTATGTAATATTTTCTTTGCCAAAAAGTTATTAACAATTTTCCAACAGAAGAAGCAAATTTGGCAAAAGGCACACAGGCTGTCAGAATTCAAGACCAAGCATGGCTACATAATCTATTGTCCTAGTAATACCCGGTGTGGAGTTTGTACCTTGTGCATACTCCTTATTTAGTATAAATATATAAACTAGCAGGGCCTTTCCTATAGTCTTCTGTAAGAACATGCAATCCAATACCATGCATATGAAATATCTCTATTTTTCAGTTCAATCCAAATGAGGATGTAATAGGTTTATGCAAAGTGATAAAAGCACATTATATAACGTATCTCAGTAACAAACATTCCTACACTACAATGACTTACATGTTTCTTAAGAAGTGCAGGCAACACACGGTTCAAGTAACATCGCTGAGTGCACTTTCGGGGCACACGCATTCTATGAGGAGCCCGCAGTTTACCTCCTATCTCTGGAAGCACTTTCACGATCCTTATATCCTTTGATAAAGATGATATGAACCAGTCGGCATCAAAAATTTCAGCAAAGTCACTGCAGAGTGCGGAGAAATGGAATTAAATACAAACAAAATGCAATTTCAGTCTTCTAGAAACAGGAGAAGATTTAAAGGCTAGGGTGATAAGTGTCTGGTACTCGAAGGAACCTGGCATCTTTCCAGAAGGAGGTCTGGTCCAGTTTGGGAACAACAAGTGTCGCGTTTAGAATACGTGCAGCAACAACAGCATCAATTATCTGAGAAGCAGCACAGATTACTTAGGCTAATGGACATAGTTATGAACAACATAATATGGAAAACTGAGGAGACCTCGAACTTCAATTTTTTTTCCACATCCTTAGACACTACACAGGAGTTGTCTCAATGTTCCCAGCATTAGCCTGGGCTATTCTTAGTTTTGACTGAAGACTAATAATGATTTGAAGCATACAACCTCTTATTTATGTGTTACGTGTATCCATGAGTTAGCTTATTTATACATTTGCATTCATATGTAAAGATTCTGGCTCTGTTCTAATATTGGATCTGGTATGAGTTTGGCCACTTGATAATATATGTTCCATTGATTATTTGATTTATAATCATGACATCCAAAACAAAGCAAACCTGCAAAACCTTCGTATTTAGGAGCAGATTCTCATATAGATGAAATAATCTATTACAAACTACAGCTCTAACACTAGTCAGAATAAGAGGGTGTTAAGAGGCTAGGCTTTTACACATATTCAAACTGGTTGCCTCCATTTTTTGTCCTACCCAGCTACATGCATCATGAAATGTGGGCAGGAATAATGTGCCAGTTGCACATATCTTACCCCTGTTCTCTGTTGATTGAGGCCTCCACTCGTAACAATCATCAAATAACGGTCTGGGTGTGTTATAACACCTGAATCTGCACATAGTAAAACAATGATTACTTCAGGCAAACAAAAGACTAACCCAGCACAACAAAGAAGAGGCACAGCTACCACCAATACCATTTCAACCTTCTCCAGAATATAATACAGTGTGTATTCTAAGATTGTTGAGCAAATCTAACATCTGAAATACCCTATGTGGCTACAGAAAATTTTAACCAATCCTCAATGGTAAAGAATATTGCGCACCAAGGAATTTGCTGCTGGAGTTGCTGCACCCATAGAATTTGCTAGCAAGCTTCGAACCCCATTGGTCATCTGCCACAGTCCAACCACCTCTCTGCAGTTTGAGAAATTGTAACTAACTAAGCAAGAAAATAGAGGTTCTATTTTAATACACTATAGCCAAAAAAGGAACAAATCTGGTTTGCCAAAAGGGCAATAGGTCTAGACTCAAAATAATCAGCAGTGGAACAGAAAAACAAAATTCATTCAACTCGCGCCTCTATAAACTCAAGAGAACAGGTTCGACATACCCTGGAGCATGAAAATATAAGTTTTTCTGAAACAAAACAGAAACGGACTTCACCTCAATAGCTTACCACCAAAAACATTTTTTGACAATGTTCCTGAATATATTAAAAGAGGAACAAATAACACCAGAAACATCCAGATGTGGAACAGTTGTCCCCAAATAAAAGAAAAGCCCTACAGAACATAAAAATTACAAGCAAGCCTTTGGGAGCAAATCTTTGGAGCAGAATCGGCCGCCGCTGTGAAGCCCAAAGGGAAGACGGAAGAGACCGGAGCAACCGAAGAGTCGTCGACATAGACCTTGGAGTCACCCACTGGCGGAGCTTAGTAGGGGCCAACCTGGGCCACGGCCCGCCCAGGTTTCCAGCCAATTTGTTTTGTACTACTACGCATCAGAGGCCATCCCAGCCGACGACTCGTTTTACTGCCTCGACTCGGAAAAAAAAAGTTGCACGAGTCGCACAGACGCAGACAGAGCGAGATCGACCAAATCCATGGATGCGCCTCTGCATCACGCCTTGCTAAGTTTAGAAATTTAGGGACGAACTTGTGGAATCAACGGAGGCGGAGCAGGGAAGCACAGTAGAAAGTAGCGCGTGTCGCCGCCTGCAACCAGGGGATCGCCGACTCGCCACCGCCAGCAGCAAGGGCCAAGGGGGTTGCCGTCTGCACACAGCACACGGGCATGGCGGCTAGCAGCGACGACGACGTGCTACTGAATCGAGCCGGTGTCTTTCCCAATTTCCCTATCCAGTTACTTACCCTTTCCCCCAATTTCTAGTTAGCATTTGTGAATTTGAATGAATGAATATGTTGATTGGATTGTTCACCGAATTTGTTTTCAGTTTTACAACTTGCAATATCCATGGGGAAGGCCACACGGAGAAGAATCGATTTGGTCTTGAAAAGAAAAGGAGATCAAATAAGTGAAATTGAAGAAGAACCAATTTTAGGATTGACCGATGCTTAGTTATCTACAGTAATGAAGCATATGGTTTAGAATCTGCAATATTTTGTCATGTGCTTCAGCTTGGCCCGCCCAAGAATTTCTCTGTAGCTCCGCCACTGGAGTCACCGTAGTACAACGGGAACTGAGGGAATAAGGCATATTAGCGGGGGCATTGGCATTGATCCAAGCTGACCGTCGGGATCATGTTGCCGACCGGAACCGGGAATCTGACCCGCAGGAAGGCGCATGGGGGGACAACAAAGACGAAAGCTCTGGATGTGAGTAAATTGCAAAAAAAAAAAAATTGTGGTGGTTTTTCCTGAAAAACAATTGTGGTGGTTTTTCCTGAAGCATTGATACATTTGCTCCAATTGTTGTGGTTTTTTGCAATTTACTCCACCGATGCTTACCACCAACTAATCTACTTAAACTTGAATGAAGCACCGGATGTCACTTATTCGGCTTTTACTAAGTTTGTCTATTCCAACGAAGAAATCAACTACAGTGAGGAGGTAAGGGGACATTATGATCAAGACTACAAAACATTTATGGAGAAGAAAAGGAAAGACATATCTACTTGGAACAACGAATATCTTACGAATTAGAAGGATAATTGGAAACCTTGAGGCCTCTCATAGCCACGCTGCGGGTGAAAGATACTTCACATTGGGATAAGTTTAAATGAGCAAGCATATAGAAAAGGATATCATAACATAAGTGATACTAGAATAAGTGACTCAATAGACGAGAAAGTTGTAATTCATGCATCACATGTTGAGGTTGCAAGGTACATAATAGTCAGGGGAATGAATTACGATTGCAGGAATACGATTGCAAGTACACTGTCATTTGCTTATTTCTAAAATAACTATTATTTCACCTCTTTTTCGAGACTGGCATCTTCGTCTCTTGAGGAGCAAGTACTTTCGACATAAGCAAATGACAGTGTATCTTGCAAGACAAGTATCCGACATGCTAGACATGCCATACCGTAATTCATTTTCCTAACTGCTATGTACCTTGCAACCTCAACAGGTGATGCAAGAAGTGCAGTTTCCCAGTCTATTGAATAGTCACTTATTCTAGACTTCTAGTACCACTTCGGTTATGATATAATTTTTCTATATGTTTTATTCTTTAACTTGTCCCAGTTTGGAGTATCTTCCCCCCGCAGCCTATGAGACGTCTCTAGGTTTCGAGAGAGCGTATTGCAATTCTAGACTTACCCTTCACCCAACGCATAAGATAGTCGTTGTTCCAAGTGGATATGTCTCTCTTTACGAAATTCTGCATAAATGTTTTGTAGTCTTGATCATAATGCCCTTTTACCTCCTCGGTGTAGTTGATTTCTCAGTAGAAATAGACAGGCTTAGTAAAAGATCTAATTGTAAAAATTAGTGGCATCCGATGCTGACCACTAACTAGTTTAGTTAAACTGGCACACGAGCTTACATCTATCAATCAAAGCAGTAATCACAGAAACTAATCGATTGTCTACAAAGACAGGAAGTAATGCAGCGTACTCAAGTCAGTACTCCACCAAAGAGAACAAAATAATCATGCAAACAATTGATTCGGTTCTCTCAAAAGTAATTCGATTTGGTGAATACAAGGGATAATTACGTTCTTAATACAAGGGATAAGCACATGCTTACCGGAACGCGGGAAATCTCGCGGCGCGCGGGTTCCACTAGACTGCCGCCACCAGAGCTGTTCTGCTGCGCGCGTGGAACGATAGGAATTAGATCCAGAGATGTAAAGGGGAAAGGCAGAAGCAGCTAGGGGTAGCAGTGGAGTACCGGAGCATGCGAGGCGCGGTGGCGGGAGGAAGCGAAGGCGGGGTGGTCGGACAGCGGCGGCGGGGAGACGTAGAGCAGCGAGACGGCGGCGAGGAGGAAGAGTAGCAGGAGCGCCACCGGCGGCAGGACGGCGCGTCGGGGGCACGGGGACGGGTGGTGGTTGTGGGGTCCGCGCCGCCGCGGCAGGACCATTTCGGGTCCGGCGGCTGGAGATTTCAGGGCAGGAAGAGAGTGCCGCGGCGTCTGCAGCGGCGGAGTTGTCGCGGGGACAGCGGCGACATGGGAGATCAGTTGTGTATTTGAACTTTCGACAAGATGTACCGTGTACTATGCAAGCGTACGGCTCCACGGTATTAGGGCACCAACAAATGCCTGGCTAATAGCACTCTATAGGAATTGTCTAGCTAAATAGATCAGTGTATAATGCCTCGCTAATAGCGTATTTTAATACCCACTTTATTTTGCTATAGCCTATCTTTTTACTTGGTTTTAGTAAATTAAAAAGATTTTTAAACGTACCAGATATCCTAAAATAGTACATAAAATTCACATGAAACTAAATTTTAAACTATAGCATAGTGCAAGTTGCCCTCCTCATAATAGGCATGGTTCCGCCCGTAGGAGTGGCCCCAAGCGCGGCTGCCAGCTCGAACACCTCGGCGGCCCGGCGCCAAGGTCGAAGTGCTCTACAACGCCACCGCCACCACCTACGTACGGCTACCATCCCGGAAGTGTGCAGCCGCGATTCTCACCGGAAATCGGGGAATCAACGCCGACCGCATACGTGGTGCCTCCCCTTGATCTCAACGCCGCGCCTGTGGCCGGCTACTCACCGGCGCCGCAGACGAAGGCCACGCGTGCAGTTGAGCCGTCGATTGTCACCCAAGGCCGCAGCATGTTCGGCCAATTGCCAAGGCCGTCGCCGGGAGATGAAAGGTATTACGAGGACCGGAAGGGGAGGGGTTCCTCCAGGACATGATCGGGGACAATGTCCAGGAAGATTACAACCATGGAGATTGTGACGTCGGGAACGATGAAGTTCCGCCGACCGGTCCTGATGTGATCAACATCGACGCCGAGCCAGTTTTTCTCGAGGAGCTCGAGAGGCAAGCCCGAGCACAAAAGAGGAGGATTAGCCAAAGGGGCGCCTCATTCACCTAGAAGGAGGATGAGCTCATTTGCGAGTCATGGATCGAGGTTAGAACGGATCAAATCGTCGGGGCTGAGCAAAAAGGGAGCGCCAATTGGTTGAGGTTCTATAAACACTACAATGAAAGGAAGTAACTTCCGCCTTTTGAAATGGTGAGTGACCGTACCGAAGTGTCAATCCAAAAGAGGTGGCATTTTATTTCGGCGGAGGTGAGCAAATTTTGTGGTTCCTATGTGAAGGGGATCGTAGACAGAAAACAAAAAAATTCCTACCGACGATAACCATAAACTAGCCAGGATCTATACTATGCAGATATACTATACGGAGGAGAACGGAATACATACCCTTGTAGACCGTAAGCGTCGATGATCAAAAGATCTGTTTCGATGACGACGCGTGATGATGAAGCCGACGTAGCCGACCTCAAGGTCGTGTAGAGGAAGAAGACGACTTCCAGTGCCAAACAATGGCACCTCGCAGTTCCACACACGTACGGTGTGGATGACGACCTCCGGGCTCCAGATCCAGCAGAGCAGCGGAAGTGGAAGAGTGGATCTAGCAGCACGGCGGTGTGCGTAGAGTAGAGAGACTTCCCTCCCCATACGCAGCTCCAGAAACGGAACCACGCTCAAGGTAGGAGAGAAGAAGGGAGAAATTGGTGTATTTTCAAAGGCATGGGGGTCCCCTATTTAAAGGAGGAGGTGGGAGACCATCTCCCTTGTCTAGGCCATGTGGGACTAAACCCCACATGGCCACCGCCGGCCAAGGAGGCAGCCGCCGGCCCTGGTGGGCCCCATTCAGCCCATCTAGGCCGGCTGGTCCTCCTCCCTCCTTTTTTTTCCTTTTTCTTTTTAGGGAATTTTCCCTAATTGGTCTCTAAGGCCCATTTAGGTTTTAATGCCTTTTAAATTCAAATTTAATTAAATAAAAAAATATTTAATCACTAATAACACTTATTAATATTAAATACATATTATTTAATTCATTCGAACTCCGAAACATCTTTCGTTGCCCTCCGATCTCCATCGGACATGCCCGGAACATTTCCGGTGTCTCTGGTTCATTTTCTCTCTAAATCCAATCTAATCGTCACCCACCCTTAAGTGTGTTACCCCACGGTTCGGGATCACTCCAGACATGATCGAGACACTCTCTCCGATCAATGACTAACAGCGGGATCTGGATACCCATGATAGCCCCTGTGCGTCCACGAATATCTTTCGTATCGTTTTGAACCTTTAGACGTCTAGTCTCATCCTCTTGCCTAGCGATACTTAGATTGTCCGAGCGTCGTTCTCCGGTATCACGATTACCGAGCATGGCCTCGCCATTGACAAATCTATCTTTACTCGTCTGTGATCTTACATCCCCGTGACCTAGTCACATGCTTGCAAGCTCATTGATGTAATCTCACCGAGTGGGCCCATAGTATCTATCCTGCTATGTGGACTGGCAATTCTCGCTCTTGATCACTCGCTTCTACTGCTTCCTTCCGATACCCGAAAGTGTCACCTTTATTGTCACGCTATATAAGACATGCCGTTTGATGCAATCAGCCGCATCTTCCAGAAGCAGAGATTTGATATGATCTCACAGTCGAAGGTATGAACACTACGTTTCTATATTTTTGGTATGTCCATCAAATCATTCACCTAATGATATGACTCCGTTGTTAACCGACGCCATTGTCCATGATCAGGAAACCTTGATCATCTGTTACCCAACGAACTAGTTAAATAGAGGCTACTAGGGACCTGGTTGTTTTCATACCATATGTGTATTAATGTTTCCGCATAATATAGTTATAGCATGGTATTTAAAACGTATTATGAACAATCGAGATATGACAAATAAAATCACTTTATTAATTGCCTCTTGGGCATATCTCCTTCACTATGAACATGTCGAAGTCCGGCCAATTAGTGGCATTGGCATCAAGGAATTGGTACGTCATCTTCCTCCTTCACAAAGCCTCCTATGCATTTGAATGTATTGTACTCCAATAGGTCTTGCAAGCATTGGAAACATACAAGGCTCAACATGGGAAGGCCTTTACCTTCACCCATTGCTACAAATTACTCAAGGATCAATAAAAGTTGAAGGACCTCTACGCGTCACTCAAGAAAAATGGGAGGTAACGACCACCGCCGACCCATCGAAGAAGGAGAAGAGGCCAAGGGGGATGACCAACTCCAAGGACGAGTTAAAACGCGACACATCAACAATGGCGTTGCAAGAGACAATGAATGGGTTCCTAACCCAAAAAGACAAGTCATGTGAGAAGAATGTGGAGAGAAAAGAGAGGGAACGCCGAGAGAGAGGAGGCATCCAAGCAATTTTTTGAGTTGCAAGAGAAGAGACTCGAGATCGAGGAGGAAAATGTCCGAACAAGAGCCAAGGAAGCCGATGCAAGAGCTAAGTAAGCCGTTGCAAGAGCCAAGGAGGCCGAGGTAAGAGCCAAAAGGCCGAGGTCAAGAGAAAAAACGTTGAGCTCGCCCTACGCCAAGAGGAGGCCAGGATCATGTACATGGATCTCTCCACCTTCATTCCTACAAAAAGAAGGCGTACTGGTACTATATGAACCGAGAGTGATCACATCTCGGTCGTTTTAACAATGTTGCATACCGGAATTGAAACTTTGGCCGAGATGGCCGAGAACCATGGCTGAGATGCCTGGAACTATGTGCGATTGTTTTTGCGTTTGATGTTGTATGCCGGCATGGCAATATTTTTTTTTGGTACAATGTGATGTGTTTGATTCATTTATAGCCATATTTGCTATCTTTGTTTGGTCGAATTTGTTAAATGATCAAAATTGATCATAACCCTAGCCGGGCAGACCAAATGGGTCGCCCTGTTGGGTTCAGTGGCCTGGGAAGGGCGGACAAGGAACATAGGCCTGTCCGTTTAACGACCAAAACGGACAAAAGAGGGACACATTTCGTGTCCGTTTGCATCGGCACGTTGAAGTTGCCCTTAGAGCCTAAACTATCGGCGGAATGTGCACAAAACTTGTGGAAAAGAAAACTGGAAACACGAAACAAACAAGATTTTGTGTCTCAGACGGAAACAAATCGTTCCCGTGGAATACACCTGTTTTGGTCCCAAATACGATCAACCAAGCGGGGCTTCATATGTAACTTCATTCATTCAAAATAGTAGCGAAAAAACACTGATTATTCTTTCAGTATTCATGCCTTGAAATGAGGAAATGAGATGCCATGTGGCAAGTTGTTACAGAAAAGCATCCTATCAGAATATTAAGAATATACCGCTAAACAGAAGAATTATACAATTTGATATTGTATATCCCAACAGTACTACAAATTCAATTGAGATATACCTTCACCAATGCTAACCAGAAATTATCCGGTATAGGAAATCTAAGAAGCCCAGATATCAAGGAGACATTCACAGTTTCCCTTTCAGCCCAAAATGAAGAACTAGTGACAAAGAAGATACAGGAAAACTGTCAAAATCTCAGCAGAGGTATATTCTTTTCAACTGTGGCTAGATCACATTTTTTTGCTGAATCATACTGGACTTCAGCTGCCATGATTACTGAAATATTATTGGCTTGCTATTGTACCGGGGTTACTTGAACCGGATCATAGCCCCTCATAGCCAAACACAGAACAGCGAGATGAAGCTCTACAACACCAATTATATGCACAACAAACAAGTCTGTTTGAGAGAGAAAGGAGCAATTTATTAGAACAAGAGATAACATTGGAAATCTTAGGAGCAATATATTGAGAGCAAAGAGAAGTATTTCATACCCATACACATAAAGTGGAGAAAATAGACCAAGGAGCTTCATTTTCTCTGCAAGTAGGGCTTGACAGATTCTAGAACAACCTGACCATCAGAGGATTTCTCAAAATTCAGACCAAATGTAGCCTTAGAAAGCACAAATAAGTAACATTTATAATAAACTGTGAAGGCTGCAGGTACTCACCCTTCCATCGTACGACAAAGAAGCAAACAAGGATGGGTCGTGGGAGCTCCATGCAATTCCTACAGTTTTATTAGCTCTAAGATTCTTTGTCAAAAATCTAGTGTACATAAAGGTAGGGAGATTTAACGGTACCGTAGATGCTATCTTCATAGTCAGTGTACGAGTTCAGTAATGGTTCTTCTTGCCTATTGGGCGAACCAGAAGGGCTGTGAAAACAAGATAGGATGCATCAATAACGTAAGTTCAAACAAAGTAGTCAAACAAGAAGAGTTGTAAGTAATAGAAAGTTAGAAACCTCTCCAGTCCAGAGTCGTCAGTTCCAACTTTAGCCAACCATAAATTGACAGCCGAATCTGTTCCAGCACTCTACGTAAGTTTCAATAGAGTCAGTACAAGTAAAACAGATATATTTCATGTAAAAAAACAGATATATTACTAGACAAACACCTGTACAACAGTACAAGTGCACATGAGAGAGAGAGAGAGAGAGAGAGAGAGAGAGAGACCAGAATCAGCTCATCATACTCAGGATTGTGCCGGGCGGCCCAGGTCCTGTAAAATCATTACGTCAAGGTCAATTAACTTGGTGTTACTGGACTACAAAACCACAAAGATTAAATTGGTGACTCGATAGCATCATCTCATATAGGTGGTAAGTGCTACACTGTTAGATCAAACAAAAAAAGTAAGAAGAATGTTGTGGGACGAAATGCACTCATTTGAAGGATGTCAAGCATCAAGCAGCACACATTCACATCACATTTGCAATAGCAATAAATGGTCCGAGTTTACAGTACTTTATCAACTAAAGAGGCAATGAAAGGATTTTCGTTTGAGATTACTGCAACATACATCGACATACCAATGTGAATGTTCAGGGAGATCTTTCACGGGATGCTTAAGCATTCTGAGATCCCACAAGCGAATTCCAAATTCGTCTTCTGCTGTTGCCTGCAACACATAATGGATCCTCGGGCAGCATAAATAAATGAAAGGTGAGTAAAAGAAATCAGCAACAGCTGTTACTTTGACATGGATACTAGTGTCTGACTCAGCAAAGATTTTACAAAGAACAATAATTGAGTTTAACTAGACTAAATTAATAACTATGATGCTTAATAGTAGTGCAAGAAAAAGAAACTCTGCAAAGTTGAAAGGTAACGAGGAAAATAAAAGGGATAGAAAATATGCATTTTCAAGAATACTACACAAAAGCGACTCATAAACCTGCTCTTCTTCTGATAGAACAAATCGAACTATTTTTTATCTGAAGAGCAAGATGGAGCAAACTCACAATTATGTTTTGCTTCTTGGGGTTGTAATCCACGTCGTGAATATGTGCATGTTCAATTACGTTTGATCTCCTGAGAAGAATGATTTCAAGTACAAAGATGTAAGCACATCATTTCAAACCCTAAATACAAATATAACCTCAGATAATAATCTATGTGGTCAAGATTGCCAAAGTACAAACTTCATTGAACGGAGATCCCAGAAGTGGAGTGACGAATCAGTTATTGCAGCAATTGCGTTGTGATTGTGTGGATCCCAAGCTCCACCACGTAAATTGGGAAGCATGTCAGCAGATCCCTGTGATATCACCTATAACTTCGGAACTCAAATTAGGACCATGATGTTGCTACTGGCGATATTGATCTTTCAGTTTTTAAAACCTGATATATATGGCTAATGCTCATAAAGAATGAAGAGAATAGATGGACACACCTTGGCTGATTTATTTGATGGGTCTATGTTCCAGAGAAAAATATTTCTCTCATCAATGCTAATTAGCTTATCATGCTTCCCCAGTGGCCACCAGAGAACACTGCAAAAGTAAACTAGCTAATGAAGATCATATGCATGACACAATCTTGTGTGATTACAGATCCTCCAGCATATATCAATATATACAAACCTAACACCTAACAAAGATTATATACATAACATGAGAAAACTTTTAAGACCGTGACGGAGATAAAAACTTTGCTTAACCGTAGCTAAGAATAATTCTTTTATGTGTTGTATAACAAGTGAGGTGTGTTCTCCACATGGCCATAGTCAGAGAGCTTTACAGTTTGTCATTTTTTTTCACTCGCCAAATTAGCAACCCCAATTAGTACTTTGCAAATAAGCACCACATGGTATAGTCACATTAAACAGCAAACACATTCTACAACTGGACTCTGGTTACATCAAGTCTAAAATTCAACAAGTACAGTTACATCCTGTACCGCAATAGATTAAGTAGCTCTAGAGCAAGCACAGAACTTCACGACAAACAAGAGCGCACCATCTTAGCTTGGCAGTGTGCTCATCGAGCGTGAAGAGCTCCTCAAGCTGAGGCGAGTTCGACTGGCCGTACAGCTCTGGGATCTTCCAAACGGACGCGCCATAACCCTCACCTTTCATTCACGTTGTAAGACAGGGATACGCTTCAGAATTGCATTCGAAAAGCTCAATGCATAAAGAAAGCAGGAGAATTTGGGAAAGAGCGGAGCTTTTCTACCAGACGTGTAGACCGTGGAGAAGAGCCTGTGGTCGAAGGGGCAGGACTTGAGGTCCCAGATCTCGTTGGGGTGGTAGAAGAGCCCGTCGCACACGAGCTCGTTCTCCCCAGGCAGCAGCCGGATCAGGTGCACCTACTTGGACACGAAGAATTCGAGATCCAATCACACACCATTCTCTGTCACCACAAGAATAGACCACTAGTCGAGTCGCCGCCAGTGCAGCGGAGAAACCCAAACGCACCTCGTTCTCCTCCTTGAGGCTGAGGGTTCCCGCGAGGAAGGTGGTGGACCCGGCATCCGCTCGCACGTCGGCGATGCACCGCGCCTGGAAGAAGGGAGAAGAAGAGGATGAGGTACGGAAGAAGGGCGGTAAAGGGAGTGTTCTAGAAGCTTCGAGAAGGTGGTGGTGCTTGCCTGGTACTTGAGGCCGCCGTAGACGATGCCGCTGGATCCGCCCTGCATTTTTCTCGCTCCCGCCGGTGAGACGGTCGGAGATGCGAACGGAGATCGCTGAATGGGGACACGGCGAGTAGTCGCATTCCACGGTCGTTAACAATGTTGAAGTCCGCTTTGTCAGTCTGGAAACGTATTAGGCCCAACAAATGTCCTTTCTGAAAACAAGCCTACAATTTTTTTTCCTAAAGTTAAACAATAGATCAAGTCAGAAAAATATCGATAACTATAATATACTATAGTGGATTTTTTTGGCTCCCGAGCTCCAATGCTCCCTCCAATTTAAAATAATCGAAAATCATATTTATGAGCTTCAAAAAATTATGAAAAAAAATCCGGGTGTAGTCAATAGTATATCCACGAACTTACAAAATATCAATTTCAAATACTTTGTATTCTGAACTGCACAAAAATGACAAAATGTGGATCTTAGTATGCATCTTTTTGAATCTTTAAGTTTTATCAGATTTTGTTATTTTTTAGTAGCCCATAATATAAATTATTTCAAATTTAAAATTTGCAAATTTGTGGATACATAATTGGCTACATCCAAAAAATTTCAGAATTTTTTGAAACTCACAAATATCATTTTTGATTTTTTTAGAACGGCGAGAGCACTGGAGCTCGGGAGCATAAAACACTTTCCGGAAATATATTTAGTGATGTATAAGGTTGATTTCTTATCGTAGAGGTTGATAGTTTTCTTGAAATTTTGATCAAACTTCATATGACTTAACTTAGACTTTTCACAAAACTTGTACACCCTGTTTTACGGAATGGAGGGGAGTATTTGCATAAGCACAGTGCTTGGCATCTGTCGGCCGATATAGAGCCAGAAAATCGGTCGCTTCGTGGGGGTGGGCCCAACGTTGTCTCATCTGATTGGTGGCTTTTTTTGGGTGCACCTCTGCTACCTAGTAAAAAATATACTATACCAACAAATGTTGTGAATATTTGTTGTGCAACATTTCCGAAATATAATGCAATAAAACGGTGGGTGTGCAACAATATTCACAACATTTACAATTCGCCATGCAAAATAGTTTTTACATTTCAAAAAAATGTTACAAAAAATGTTAAGCATCAATTTTATAGATACAGATTCATTTACAATAAAAATTACCAACAATTTCAACAAAAAGATACCATCGATAACAACCAAAATAACATGAATAAATATCGTTTATCTTAAGGGGTGCCTCTTCGTGCCAACTAGGCACCAACCTGGACAAAAGTAAAGTAAGGTGAAGTCAAGATCAATCAAGAGAAGTCTATGGTCGTAGCATGGTCAACAACTCAAAAATCAAAACAAGAAATTAAAGATAAAATCAAGTATGGAACCCATGAAGTAAATGAAAGTACATGAGCCCTCATGTGTGGTTTTGGTAATTAATGACAATCTCTATGGACTAATGATTGCATTGAGCTATCCTTGTAGGGCTTGTTCATTGGCAATGCTTGAACACCATGTGTTGGTATCAAGATTGAAAGAAGAAGATAAAGTGATGACCAAAGTAATATTCAAGTCATCATATATATTAAGAGAAGAAGATGAAGTGCAAGTTCAAGAGAAGCAGATCGAAGAAATCCTATGCTTGAAATTTATCACCCATTTGGAGATAGTGGTCAAGTGAAGATGTGCCTTATAGAGGCTCTCCCATATTGGTGTATGGGGGAGCGGTATGTGAGTCTGAAGGGGTTCGTAGAAGAAAACAATAATTTTTCTAACTATCGAAACACCAAAATACTAGCCAAGGATTTATCTATCTAGTAATGCGGTAACGGAGGAGATATCGGTAACATACCCTTGTAGACCGATAGCGGGGATTACGCTCCCGCACCAAGCGTTGTCGATGTCGACGACGTAGCCGACCTCGAGGTCACGAAGAACTTGGCGCGACGAAGACGAAGGCGAAGGTGGCGCGACGATGACGCCCTGGCACCACGACTGTGGCGCCTCCGAGTACTCGCACACGTGCAGAGCTTGACGATGACTCCCGGGCTCTCCGATCCAGCCGAGATAGCGGAAGTAGAACTTTTAGGTGGAATCCCGCAGCACGACGGCGTACTGCGGTATAGATTTCTCACGCGCGCGCAGTCCTTACAAGGGGACCACGCACAACGGGAGGTGGAGAGAGGGTGGAAGTGGGCGGAGGGGTATCCTCGGCCAATAGGAATAAATCCTGAATTTATTATGTATTTTTCCAAATAATATGCCCCACTATTTATTAGGGGAGAGGGGGTGTCCCTCTCCCTTGCTCTCCCATGTGGGACTAAAGGAGGAGGAGGGGGTGGTGTGGCAGCCCTTGAGGCTGCCGTGGTGGCCATGGGCCCCATGGGGCCCAGCCGCACCACCTCCATATGGGGTGCGGCCCCACATGGGCCTTCCCTCCTGGGTTTTGGCCCATTTAGGTATTTTGCCCATTTTTCCTCTTTTATTTAATATTAAATTAATATTTAAATATATATAATTCATAACTAATATATTTGCATATTATTTAATCTCCCGTGACTCCGCAACAACTTCCGGACCACTCCGAACTTCCTTGGGTCTTCCCCGGAACCCTTCCGATTCCACCGGAACCATTCCGGTTCATTCTCTCTCTCTATTTCTATTATTCCGATAATTCCAAAACGATCTCTAAGCGTCGTCAAGACCTTAAGTGTGTTACCCTACGGTTCGGGAAATACTCCAGACATGGTCGAGACCCCTCGCTCGCCAATGACCGTCAGGGAGACCTGGATGGCTATGACGGTCCCTGTGCATTCCAGAATAATCGTCGTTGAACCGTTAACATGATATTCATTCCTTTTGTTCCTTTGATACTACCCTCATCCGAGATACGATCGTCAACATCATATATTGTGTTTTATCCCGTTACCGACAAGGGTTACTTAACTCGTTCTGTGATATTACATCTCCAATGACCTAGTCATACGCTGCGCAGCTTTATAGATGTAATCTCACCGAGTGGGCCCAGAGTATCTTTCCATCACACGGATGAACAAATCCCGCTCTTGATCACTCGCCTCAACTACTTCCTTAGGATACCCGAAAGTGTCACCTTTATTGTCACGCTAGATAAGTCATGACGTTTGATGCGATCAAAGTATATTCCAGAAGCAGTGATTTGATATGATCTCACGGTATGAGGAATAAGCTATCACATTACTCTCCTATTGCAATAATGAACTTTTGTGATACGATCCTCTTGCAATACTTTGGTGGGTATGTCCATCATTTTATTCCGCTAATAAAATGACTCCATCATCAACTGTTATGAATCTGCATGATCGGGAAATCACGATCATCCGATGACTGATGAACTAGTTTATATAGAGGCTTACTAGGGACCCTGGTTTGTTTACATACCACACGTGTATTAACAATTCCGATTAATACAGTTATAACACGGTATAAAACTTATTTATAAACTTAATGAGATAATGCGATAAATACTTAATATTTATTTGCCCCTAGGGCATATCTCCTTCAGTCTCCCACTTGCACTAGAGTACAAATAAACCAGCTGCATTTTACTATTAATCATAACACCTTATCTTATAAGCGTTTTATGATGATGCTTGCTTGTGGAAGAGTTTTCCTTTAACGGCATGTACCATACTGAACGTCATTCTTTGCGATTCATTGATTATCACCTTGTTTGATATCAATCCGTTATCTTGATAACATATATACATATTTGATGACTACCGTTTCCTCGCGCATACTCTGATTCATAATCAGCTAAGTGCACCTGGAAATCACTTAGTTTGAGAACACGTTTTCTCTTCCAATCAATATGTATAATTTCGAAGTATCTATATACCTTTCATACCTATGTAGATTCTGACATTCTTTGTCAATCTAGTGTCTAAAAACTTCCCACGACATTTGGTCCTTTTAATCATCCAATTTGATGTCAACACAACACCCTGTTGAGTTCTCCATCTTTGTGGACTCGAAATTCTTTATCCTTGGTTTTCTTTAAACAATAAAGTTTTACTTATAGTGAATTCATAAATTCACCTTAGTATTTGTTCTTCTTATAAGAACATGGGTCATACTACGTCGAGCACATAATATGGTTTTATACGATGCCAGTTAATATACCGTATAAAAGAGGCAACATATCTCACAACCACTATTATCGTGTAGAAATCCACTAAATGTTTTAACTAGATTTTTCAAGGACTTTTCCTTGATTTATTCCATTCGACCTTTCAGAATCTAATCTAATAAAACATCTCGACCTTTCATTTAAAACTTCCTGATCTATCTAAATAGATTACCAACGTTTTAAATCACACACAACTTCATCGTAATTCTATAATCATATTAATTCTAATTTAACTAGTACTTCCATTATATGTCATTTACATATAAGGACATTTATTAAGCTCCCACTCAAAATGTCAATCACATTTGAGACTATTCAGCTCATCTAGCTCCCACTCAAAAACATGTCTCTTACATATTAGATTTGGTGAGCTAATTCGACTCCCACTTAAACATAATTTTTTTCTTTCGATATTTTGGTCAATACAAAATCATTGATCTTTATCAATTCGAAATCCAACATACGATGTATTAGTACTTTGCTAACACGACTCAAGCATGTCTACATTTATGTAGTCAAACCTTTTGATTTTGTCCAAGACATTCTTTATGACAAAATTAGCTTTATGTCCTTTCCATAGTTTCATTCCTTTCATATAACCTTTTATATAAAAGATTAAGTAACCATTTTACTTAATAAGATTCAAATAACAATTATCTTTGTAATCTTAAATGTAACTTAGGATTTACAATTCTTAATTGTTTCTCGTATTTGGTATCATCTAATTTCTTTGTAGTTCGTAGATGTATTTCGTTCTGGCAACAAAATCATTTAATCAAGAATATCAATTTGTGACTTGACAAAATATTCTTGATTCGTACCATCTTTACAAAAAGCTCCTCATGAAACATTATGATCTTTTATCATTTTCATTTCCTTTCGTAGAGTTTTGTTCCGAAACATATTCCGTCACATTACTCCATACTTCATAGGAACAAGGTTAATTACCTTTATTTAAGCTTTTGCACTATTCCATTAACTTTGTTCGAAAAACTTATTTTCCAAATTACCAAGACAGCAATACTAGTTTTGCTTTTATTAGTATTTTGGTTCATGGAATGTATTCATACCTTTTATGAATATTCTACAAAGTATTATTCGTGTATAGTTTTTATTATCATATAATCCTATAAACCACGAGACTCAAAGTATTGTCGTTTTACACGAATTTTGGATGAGAAAACAATTTTCTTAAAGTGGGGTGTTTTACTAAAACTACTCTAAATAATATTTAAACTTTTAAGAGATACTTTTAAGACCATACTTTATCAAAATAGAGTATGATTATAATATTTATACAAATCAACATGTTTATGTGTGTTCGATTATAATTTGTGGAACAATATTTCACAAGTCTTTATGCTAAAACCATAACCCAAAATCATGTCCTATTTGATCAATCACAATGGCCCGATTTAGTATCCACCTTTTCTCTAAAAATCCCTTTGATCTTTTATCAAACAATTTCAGATTAATGTCTCTTTTAGTAAATACATTTTATTTACTTAGAGTCATTTTAAAGGTTCCGATAATAATGATATTCACCATATTGATTTAATTATCATCGTGTATGATTTTCAATCAACTTTCTTATACATTGACATATCAATGTTTTGGATATTTTTAATCATCACGTCTCATTTAGACATTGGCTCAATTTTAATAGATCGAAGTATCTATAAATAATGCCAACATGATTAACAATTCGGTGGTGTTGTTTCAAACAATATCATCATTTTTGACTTTGGATTTTATTTTAGTATTCCTGTTTTATAAATGTCCAATTATTATCATCGGGTATAACGCGAATAACTTATTGTAACCGAAACATGATCATAAGAAGAATTTATCCATAATCAAAAACAACTGGCTTGTTCCATTACATATATGAATAACTGCATTGCAAGATGCAAAACACACTAATTAAGATCATCCTCAAAACGATTACAAAATCTCTTATTCTAAAATACTAATCCGAAATAATAAATGTAGAAGGTAAAACGCCATTGGCCATCAACTATCTTGCTTGCCATCACTTGTTCACCATCACATTGTCCCTTTCCATATCCTTGTAAGAATTAGGTCCTGTTTTCATAAAACAGAATAAGTATCAGATACTTTTCAACAAGTATTTTGAAAAACAATACATTTATAAATCTGTATATCAAATATACCGTATGGGTCGATGATCTCCGCTTCAATAGGATCCACTTTTACGTTCCTGAACCGGCTTATAAATTGATAAAGAGTAAGTGACTCACTCTTCACAACATAGCCACGGACATGCTCCTCATAGCTGGGAGGGAGAGAACGTAACACAATAGTGATCGCAAAAGCATCCGCCATCCAGTAGTCTTAGACATTCGTGAGACTCAAATATATGTCGTACATCTTGCCCAAATGAGTTTCCAAGCAGGTGTGTTCTTCCATCTTGAGTGAAAGAAAATCATCCAGCTGCTTAAACTGCTCAATTTTCATCTGTCTATGAAATGGGCTTTGAGTGCATCTATCATTACACAAGGTTCCATGTCTTGAAACTGTGCTTTCAATTCAGGCTCCATGTGAGTCATGGTGGTCTGGACACTTATGAAAATATCACGACGCTGGCGAAAAGCCTCATCTTCTTCTTCGCTTGCGGAATCATCCGGCGCATCTCCTAGAAATTCTTCTATTACATAGAGTATGTTGTTGTGTGAGAGATTCCTCTTAATTTCTCGTACCAGTCGATGAAGTTGGACCCATCGGCCAAAAGTTGCCGATCTCTAAGGAAGTAACCAAAATAGAAATTGTCGCTGGGATAGAACACCATCTACAGAAATAATCGCAAAATAATAAGGCTAAGTTTATAAAATATGAGCTTAGTTTATAATCATATTATCAAACATACTCCACTAAGATAATCATCCCTAAAATTATCTCAGCGATTACACGATCCCAATTCACTATACCACCCCCGATCGTCACGGCCGGCGGCATAGCTGCAAGGGTGGACATCGAAATGTCGATCACAACATTCATGTGACTCATGCTCGATCTTTCGATCTTCACGTGTTCCGAGGCTATGTCTGTACATACTAGGCTCGCCAATTAAAACCTTAGTGTATTGCTTGTGCAACGTGGCTTACACCCACGGTATGCGAACGCAGATACGTCTGACACCCGATCGTCACGGCCTGCCTCGTAACGGAGAACTTTCGGTGGTGCACACTAAGGGAGAACACAACTTTGGTATTTTATTTAGGGATCATCCTATTATAGCTACCGTCGTATATCTAATATATAAGCAATCAATAGGATATACACACAACAATACAATATCAAATAATGAAATGAAGTGCGATATGACATGGCCTTGCGCCTTGATCTCCATGGCGCGCCTCGGCAGGGCTCCGAGTCCGCGCACCTCCTTTGCCGTCGACAAGTTGAACAATTCATAATACTTACCGTAGCCATGTCATATAAAATGCCCCTGCAAAACAAAGTTAGACGCTCTCTAATTTATCTTTTGCAAGTTTTACGTGGCTGCTAGGGCTTTCGTAAAAGAACCGTTTCTTACCTACGAACATAGAACGACAACAGCGATCAAATAATTGTCTCTATTACACCCTTTTCAGGGTCCTCCATTGAAAATGCTAAGCCGTCTAAAGAGAGAGAAGAAGACACCCGCTAGCCGCATATATGGTACAAGCCATATGTTAGTTGCGGAACCAGTCTCGCGCAAGCGTACGCGTAAGGTCGGTCCGGGCCGCTTCATCAACTCGATGCCGACAACATTAGCAAGTGCACGCGAGAGGGTAAAATTATAAAATCGATGCCCACATTCAACATGTGTTCTAACCGTACCAGCATAACTACGCATAGATCGGCTCTGATACCACTGAAGGGTTCGTAGCAGAAAACAATAATTTTTCTAACTATCAACACCAAAATACTAGCCAAGGATCTATCTATCTAGTAATGCGGTAACGGAGGAGATATCGGTAACATACCCTTGTAGACCGATAGAGGAGATTACGCTCCCGCAACAAGCGTTGTCGATGTAGACGACGTAGCCGACCTCGAGGTCGCGAAGAACTTGGCGTGACGAAGACGAAGGCGAAGGTGGCGCGACGATGACGCCCTGGCACCACGAATGTGGCGCCTCCGAGTACTCGCACACGTGCGGAGCTTGACGATGACTCCCGGGCTCTCCGATCCAGCCGAGATAGCGGAAGTAGAACTTTTGGGTGGAATCCCGCAGCACGACGGCGTACTGCGGTATAGATTTCTCACGTGCGCGCAGTCCTTATTTTTTGAAAGGAAAGCGGTGGGGGAAGCCCCCACAGCGAGTTTTTTTTCAAATAATAAGAACCCAAATTCGCGTCCATCTGGACTTGAACCTGGGTGGCTGGGTTGTACATCCACTAGCCAAGTGAGCTAGGCTCACTTCTTAACGCGCGCGCAGTCCTTACAAGGGGACCACGCACAACGGGAGGTGGAGAGAGGGTGGAAGTGGGCGGAGGGGCATCCTCGACCAATAAGAATAAATCCTGAATTTATTATGTATTTTTCCAAATAATATGCCCACTATTTATTAGGGGAGAGGGGGTGTCCCTCTCCCTTGCTCACCCATGTGGGACTAAAGGAGGAGGAGGGGGTGGTGCGGCAGCCACAAGGGCTGCCGTGGTGGCCATGGGCCCCAGCCGCACCACCTCCATATGGGGTGCGGCCCCACATGGGCCTTCCCTCCTGGGTTTTAGCCCATTTAGGTATTTTGCCCATTTTTCCTCTTTTATTTAATATTAAATTAATATTTAAATATATACAATTCATAATTAATATATTTGCGTATTATTTAATCTCCCGTGACTCCGCAACAACTTCCGGACCACTCCGAACTTCCTTCGGTCTTCCCCGGAACCCTTCCGATTCCACCGGAACCATTCCGGTTCATTCTCTCTCTCTATTTCTATTATTCCGATAATTCCAAAACGATCTCTAAGCGTCATCAAGACCTTAAGTGTGTTACCCTACGGTTCGGGAAATACTCCAGACATGGTCGAGACCCCTCGCTCGCCAATGACCGTCAGGGAGACCTGGATGGCTATGACGGTCCCTGTGCATTCCAGAATAATCGTCGTTGAACCGTTAACATGATATTCATTCATTTTGTTCCTTTGAGACTACCCTCGTCCGAGATACGATCGTCAACATCATTTGGTTTTATGATTCTTTGTTGAACTATGATGTTTATCTGCATGATCTTGTAAAGCTCGTTGTTGTGATTCCAACGAGCTAAGAACATCGAAAACGGAGTTAGTATGCTCAAGATATCTTCGTTTTCGTGTTTGGTGTTGCTGGAGAATTTTCCTGGCCGGAGTCTCCGGTCCTAGACCGGAGTCTCCGGTATGCGCGTTTCTTTTTTCGTCCCAAACGTGGCGAGCTACTGGTCCCTGATCCGGAACCTGCCCGGAATGTCTCCGGAGTCTCCGGGTAGGCCGGAGTCTCCGGTCTAAGCAGACCAGAGTCTCCGGTGTGAGTTTTACTGCAACGACTCTTTTTCTGGGGACCTATAAAAAGGCCCCCTTCTTCCCCAAATCAACCAGCTCTTCCAAGCACGAATTTTCCCCTCTCTCACCTCCATTGTTGACCTTGGAAATCTAGCCTCTCTCTCAATTCCTCCCATGATTCTTGCATATCTCTGAGGGAAAAGTGAGAGGGGATCTAGATCTACACTTCCACCAATCCATCTCTACAATTCCTCCCATGATTCTTGCATATCTCTTGGAGTTCCATTTGTTGAGTACTTCTTTGTTCTTCCTCTCTTCTCCCCCCATAAGCATTAGTTGCTTTTGGTGAGATTTGAGAGTGAAGGATTTGAGAACTTGTGCTCTTGCCATTGCATTTGGTGCATCGGTTTGCTCTCTCCACGAGGATTCGTGGAAGTGAATGTTGTGAGCTTGTTACTCTTGGTTCTTTGGACCCTAGACGACTTTGTGGTGGTTGTGACCTCTTGTGGTCATTCGGGAGCCCCAATTCAATTGTTGGTGTGTGCCCCGGTTTGGTGTTGTAAAGGCTCTGGATTTTGCCTTGAAGGATTTCGATTGTGGAAGGTGAACCAAGCCTTGGCAAAGTTCATCGGAGAATAGGGTGAGGCCAGTTGTGGCGCTTGACTTTGAAAGCTCACACCCCTCCAACGAGACGTACTCCCTAAAAAGGAGGAACTCGGGAATTGATGTCTACTATAACTTCTATTCTTGTAGACAGTGTTGGGCCCCCAAGTGCAGAGGTTTGTAGAACAGCAGCAAATTTCCCTTAAGTGAGTAACCCAAGGTTTTATCGAACTCAGGGAGGTAGAAATCAAAGATATCCCTCTCAAGCAACCCTGCAATTAAGATACAAGAAGTCTCTTATGTCCCCAACACACCCAATACACTTGTTAGGTGTATAGGTGCACTAGTTCAGCGAAGAGATAGTAAAATACAAGTGATATGGATGATTACAAGTGGTAATTGCAATCTGTAGTAAAAATGGCAGCGAGCGAACATGCGGCAGAACTGGAAATAAACGGTGTTTCAGTGCTTGGAAACAAGGGCTAAGGATCATACTTTCACTAGTGGTCACTCTCAACAATAATAATATAGCTGAACACATAAATACTTCCTCTTCAATATGCAACTTAGATGCTATTCTGAATTATTCTCCTGTTGGATAACGAACACCATTACCATTGCGTAGGGCTATAAAAGCACACCTTAAAGTTTGTATTCCACATCTAGGGCACCCCACGCTGTCACTATGAGCACACTAAAATAGTACTAAACAAACACCATAATTTTATAGAGACATCCAACACAAGAACACTCATGGTAAGTATCCCTCTAATCTTTAATCCAAAGAGTCACACACGCCACCCGCACTGACACCATGGTATTGTGTTGTCAACGGAGACTCCGGAGATTATACTAGATAAAACCAATTGAGTAGCATATCCATAACATAATGAAGGGGAAACATCTATGAATTCAACTAGATTACAACGCTCATGATCACATAAAGATCACACACCATGGGAGAGAGAGATAAACCACATAGCTACCGGTAGAGCCCTCAGCCTTGATGAAGAACTACTCCCTCCTTATCATGGGAGGCAGCAACGGCGATGAAGATGGCTCCGGGGGACACTTCCCCGTCCCGGCAGGGTACCGGAACAGAGACTTCTGTCCTCCGAATTAGGGTTTCGGATGGCGGCGGAGCTCGGAGTCGTATTTGGGAACGCGAGGCGGTGCACAAGTCAACCACACCATACCTCGGCGCCACCCCCCTCTCAGCCGCGTCCAGGTATGGTGTGGCGGCTGTGGGCCTCCCACGGACTTGTCCTTCTAGCCCACGGAGTCTTCTGGCGAAATAGAATTTCTGTAATTTTTTGGGATTTTTCTGAGCACTTTGGTTTTTGGACCATTTCTACAATGCACAGACATAATAAACAGAAACTGGCACTGTGACATCTTGTTAATAGGTTAGTTCCAGAAAATGCATAATAATGATATGAAGTGTATATAAAACATGCATGGAACATCAAAAATTATAGATACATTTGAGACGTATCAGCATCCCCAAGCTTAGTTCCTACTCGTTCTCGAGTAGGTAAACGACAACAAAACATAATTTTTGAAGTGACATGCTACTAACATAATCTTGATCAAATAGTAATGTACAGCATGCGAACTGAGATTAAATCATTCAAAGCAAATGTCTATGATTGATATCAAACAAAAGATAATAAAGCAAGATAGTTAAACAAGTTAAAACTTTTCATGAATGATGCTTTAAAGACATGAAACCGTACAAGGTTCATTATAGATGTTTTAAGTATTCAGTGTAGGAGTTCTATCCTTCAATCCAAGCATCAAGTAATTTTTCATAATATAGAAAGGATCCAGTCAAGTAAAAATAAACATGAACGTCATGAATCAACTGTTTCGAAATCTACTCTACCGGTGAGCGTAAGCATTTGGTATTAGCACCAGGATGTTATGGCAAATAGAATAATAATAGGGGTTTGGAAGGCCAATGGAAGAAAGTTTCACAAAGCTAAAAAGTGAACATTAGACAAGAGGAAGTCTTATAATCGAAACAATGCAAGGAGTAGTGATTGCCATGCAACAGATGCACATAGAGCTATATGTGTATGAAAGCTCTCCAATGGAACTAGTGGGGGTGCATCCAACTCGGTTGCTCATGAAGACCTAGAGCACTTTTGAGGAGGCTCATCATTGGAATATACAACCCAAGTTCTATAATGAAAATTCTCCACATAGTTATACTAATGAAACATGAGAACTCTCTCAAATGGAGCATAGGTGCTAATCATGAGCACAAAATATGATAACTATGAAACTGCAGCTGATAAACATGAGCACAAGTGTAAACAATGGATAGTAGTGTTGCCCCCTCTTTCATTATTATTATTTTTTTGTTTTTCTGTTTCTCTTTTCAATGGCCTCCACGGCTCTTTTCACTTTTCTGGAAGGGGCAACACTTTAAAATGACAACACACTTTTTGTACAAATAACTCATAATAAACAGAACATGATGTATAAAACTATATGCCTCTGTCAGTGTAGCAGGATGTGCAATGATCTAGCGTAACATGGATAAACCACACATCAGCTGTATAGAATCATGCAAAGCAATAAATAAATGATGAATGACAACAAGTCATGTAATGTATGATGGAAGTTGAATGGCAATATATCTCGGAACAGCTATGGAAATGCTGTGTTAGGTAGGTAGGGTGGCTGTTTTGAGGAAGATGTATGGGCTTATGTGTTGGAGAACAAGAGGAAGTCCTCCCACGGGTTTTGGATGTACTGGCGAAGTATGCACCAACTCTCATTGTGAGAAGAGGGCAATGATTAAAAACCGTAGCTCAACATTAGTCAAAAAGAACTCACAAGTTTATTGCAAAACAACTAGCAGGTTCAACATTAAGAGCATGATTAAAATTTACTCCAAGAAGGGCCGTTCACGGCGGCACAAGTACCCCGTTAGATCCCTCGACCTTAGCACGCAACTATGTTATTACGAATTACTTTTAGACATCGAAAGCCATCAAGACCAACTACACCTTCAACAATTATAGCAGAGTTTGTAGTATGGTACAAGCTTAAAGACAGCAATCCACTAATGATTTTAACTTAAGCAACCATCAAGCATTTACATCTATTAATTTATACCTCAAAACATTTGCAAAGAATCAAGTTACCAAAGTTCAATGATCTACAAGACTATGCAGTTTTTATCATACCATTACCACACGCATAACATTTTCTGTTCCAACCGAACGCCAAACAACTCTCCAAACAAATATAAGTGAAGCAAGAGAGAGTACTTTCTATAAAAGAACTAATAGCTCTAAACAAGAGATACATGAAAAACAAGAGCTAGAAGCATACAGTGATAGAACAGAATACTCAACAAGTATAAGTGAAGAACAAGAATATTCTATGAAAAAGCGGAGCGTGTCTCTCTCCCAAACAATAATGTTGTGATCAAGCATTGTAGTGACCAGAGAATAAAATAAAATAAAAACTGAAAATAAACACACAAGACGCTCCAAGAATAGCACATAATATGTGAAGAAATAAAAATATAGTCTCACTATAGATGACCTAATAATTTGTTGATGAAGAGGCATCCAGAAGCTTAGATGCTTGTGACTTCTTGAAAACTGCAGAGGGGTGCCATGGGAATCCCCAATCTTGAGATTTTGTCCCTTCTTGATCTTCTTTCATCATCCTCTCTCTTGACACTTGAAAACTTGCTTCACACAAAACTTCTCATAAACTTCATTAGAGGGTTAGTACTCAAAACATTTAATCCACTTTGTTTCTGTAATGACACATTGAAAGAAATCATTCTAACATTAGCTACTGTATACCAGGTCTTTGTAGCACCTTTCCACAAAATGAAACCACAAAGAAAATTCGTATAAGAAGCAATGCAAAATAAAGACAAAATCTGTCAAAAACAGAACAGCCCGTAAAGATGAATTTTTTTGAGACACTTACGTAACTCAAATCAGAAAATGATAGACTAATGAAAGATTGATATAAACCTAGGGCTTCTGCACAAAAAATTACAGATCAATATCAAGTTCCGTGAGTTTTTGGAATTTCGTACAGTGAAGCACATAAAATCTATTTCTGGCAGAAAACTCAGTTTTAACACTCTCTTGCCATTAGAGGCTTTTCTTGGCACAACAAAAACGAAAAGAAAAAGATACAAAGGAGATGTTACAGAGGTAACAACATCCTTGACTCAACAAAAAGCAAAATAAAACAGAAAGCAAAAATAACATGGGTTGTCTCACGTAAGCGCTTTTCTTTAAAGCCTTTTAGCTAGGCATGACAATTTTAATGATGCTCTCATAAGAATAAGAGTTGAACATATAAGAGAGCATCGAGAAGCAAATATAAAACACATTTAAGTCTAACCCACTTCTTATGCAAAGGAGTCTTGTAAGAAAACAAATCAATGAAGCACAAAGTGACTAGCATAGGAAGGCAAAACAAGTGCAACTTAAAAACTTTCAACATAAAGAGAGGAGACTTAATATTATTGAGATATATGAAACCATGTCTCCCTCTCTCATAATGACCAGTAGGTCTTAAAGCAACCAGCATATAAAAGCAACATAAGAGAATGTTCAAAACTTTCATCATAAAGAGAAGAATTTTAATAACATGAAGATTTCTATATAGCTACCACATAAAGCATTCTTATCATGATCTACATGCATAAAATTATCATTACTCTTCACACAAGCATAATCATAAGTAATAGTGGGAGCAAAACTATCACAACCATCATTGTAATCATCATAAATTGCAGGCATAGTATAATCATAATGAATTTTATCCTCAATAGTAGGTGGACTGAAAATAGCATGTTCATCATTGTAAACATCATATATAGGAGGCATATAATAATCACAATAAACTTTATCCTCAATAGTAGGTGGAACTAGAATACCACAATCATTATAATCATCATATATTGGAGGCAAAGTATCATCAAAGCAAATTTCATCCTCAAAGCTTGGAGGACGAAAAATATCATATTCATCAAAACCAGCTTCCCCAAGCTTAGAGCTTTCCATGGCATTAGCAATAATGGTGTTCAAAGAATGTATACTAATAACATTACCACTATCATGCAAATAAAGTTCCATAAGCTTTTTAATTTTCTCTTCAAACACTTCATGTCCTAATTCAAGATAAATTTCATAAAGCTCTCTCATTTTTTTGTTGTTTTCCATTAAGCCTAACTAGTGAAATAAAAACAAGAAACAAAAAGATATAATTGCAGGATCTAAAGAAGATACCTTCAAGCACTCGCACGCCGGCAACAGTGCTAGAAAATAGCTTGATAGACAGAGGATGTGAGTACCGTTTACCTTACCTCCCCGATAACGGCGCCAGAAAAGAGCTTGATGTCTACTATAACTTCTATTCTTGTAGACAGTGTTGGGCCTGCAAGTGCAGAGGTTTGTAGAACAGCAGCAAATTTCTCTTAAGTGAGTAACCCAAGGTTTTATCGAACTCAGGGAGGTAGAGGTCAAAGTTATCCCTCTCAAGCAACCCTGCATTTAAGATACAAGAAGTCTCTTATGTCCCCAACACACCCAATACACTTGTCAGGTGTATAGGTGCACTAGTTCGGCGAAGAGATAGTAAAATACAAGTGACATGGATGATTACAAATGGTAATTGCAATCTGTAGTAAAAATGACAGCGAGCGAACATGCAGTAGAACTAGAAATAAACGGTGTTTCAGTTCTTGGAAACAAGGCCTAGGAATCATACTTTCACTAGTGGTCACTCTCAACAATAATAATATAACTGAACACATAAATACTTCCTCTTCAATATACAACTTAGATGCTATTCTGAATTATTCTCCTGTTGGATAACGAACACCATTACCATTGCGTAGGGCTATAAAAACACACCTTAAAGTTTGTATTCCACATCTAGGGCACCCCACGCTGTCACTATGAGTACACTAAAATAGTACTAAACAAACACCATAATTTTATAGAGACATCCAACACAAGAACACTCATGGTAAGTATCCCTCTAATCTTTAATCAAAGAGTCACACACGCCACCCGCACTGTCACCATGGTATTGTGTTGTCAACGGTGACTCCAGAGATTATACTAGATAAAACCAATTGAGTAGCATATCCATAACATAATGAAGGGGAAACATCTATGAATTCAACTAGATTACAATGCTCATGATCACATAAAGATCACACCATGCGAGAGAGAGATAAACCACATAGCTACAGGTAGAGCCCTCAGCCTCGATGAAGAACTACTCCCTCCTCATCATGGGAGGCAGCAACGGCGATGCAGATGGCTCCGGGGGCACTTCCCCGTCCTGGCAGGGTACCGGAACAGAAACTTCTGTCCCCCGAATAAGGGTTTTGGATGGCGGCGGAGCTCGGAGTCGTATTTGGGAAAATCCTTCGGGTGTCGCGAGTTTTAGGTCAGGAGGGTTTTTATAGGCGAAGAGGCGACGCGAGGCGGTGCACGAGTCAACCACACCATACCTCGGCGCCACCCCCCTCTCAGCCGCGCCCAGGTATGGTGTGGCGGCTGTGGGCCTCCCACGGACTTGTCCTTCTGGCCCACGGAGTCTTCTGGCGAAATAGAATTTCTGTAATTTTTTAGGATTTTTCTGAGCACTTTGGTTTTTGGACCTTTTCTGCAATGCACAGACATAATAAACAGAAACTGGCACTGGGGCATCTTGTTAATAGGTTAGGTCCAGAAAATGCATAATAATGATATGAAGTGTATATAAAACATGTAGCAATTGGTATAAAACATGTATGGAACATAAAAAATTATGGATACGTTTGAGACGTATCAGGAATACATCATCGTCTCCGCGTGCCTCGGTTATTTCTATACCCGAGCTTTTTACTTATGCACTTTACATTGTGATTGCCTTCGTGCTTGAAGTATTTTATATTGCTATCACCTTGTTGCTTGTCTTGCTTAGCATAAGTTGTTGGTGCACATAGGTGAGCCTAGTTTATTTAGGTTGTTGGCTTGTTAATTTAAACACCTAGTTTTATTCCGCAATTATCAAGTCTAAACCAGAAAAGTTTTAAATCACCTATTTACCCCCCTTTAGACGACATCCTTGTCCTTTCAATAAAGAGCCCATTAGGTGGAGGTCTAATTGGGCTAGTCCACCATGAACCATGGCCATCTCCTCTCTCATCCACATCCCTCATGAGTTAGTGGACCACTTTAGAGATTCATTAAGGTAAAATTCAACACCTTCGTGTCATATGCACCAACCCCTATAGTCAAGTGCGAATGTGCGATAATTTTGTCATGACCGCGATATGTATAGTTTTCTCAACATAGTACTGGCGCTAAGGTGCAAGTCACGAGCGCTCTTATATGATGAGCAGCAAAGGATAATAACATAACAATCTACAAATCAAATCAACCAAAATGATTCACCAGTTAACCGAAGGACAAAAGGAACTACTCCAGCATAATAGAGACGCAATAGATCATCGCTAAATAATATATAGCATCAAACACATGCTCAAGTAAGAGATTGCAGAAAATTGTGGGAGAGTAGACCACTGCAGATAGAGATAGATAGAGAGAGAGGATATGGTGATGGAGATGGTGGTGAAGGCGGCGACCACGACCGCGACGACCACGAAAGCGGTCGTTGGTCCTAGGGGGCGACGACCCTTGGACCCCCTTATTTCTTGGAGATGGTGCTGGTATGATGGAGCCTCTCCCCCTCTTGGCGGCTGCCAAGTGGGAGGCAAATTCGTGACAATGGGTGGCCATCTCGAAAATTAGGGTCCCCTGTTTATATATATCTGGACAATGCTTCTTGGCCATCCGACCAATGAACTTTTGATCCAAATGCTTTTGGGCACTTCTAGAACCTCTCTAGGATTTCTCTCTGTCTCCATAAGTTCATAGGACCGAACCATGGCCGAATCCATCAAATATGGAAATGTTAGAGTCAACCGAGTCAATCTTATAGCCTGCGAGGAGACATATTTTCTGTTTTTATTTCGATTTCTCTCCATTCTGAGTGTTTGACCATCCACGACGTTCCTACTGTTCGATACGACACCGCTATGAGGTCCGCCTATACGCCTATATATACTCGTCCACGAGACTCGGTAATACATCCAACACATAAAGCTAAGCTGATCCTTCTATACAATTAGTTTGCCTAAACGATTTATAATACAGAACATGTAAACATATAGTTTACCAAATCAGTTTATAATACGAAGAGAGGGGTAGTCTATATCTACATCTATACCTTAATTATAAGCCTGCCAATTTTTTTCGTCCAACACGAATTTACCGATTTGCCAATAGAGTTGATAATAATTACCCACCACTGCCACCAGTAAGTGGAAAAAAGGTTTCGATTTCCCCCCTATACATCCCGACTGTCTCGCGTTGCCTCATCCCCATCTCCTTCCAGGACCTGCTCCACCGCCGCTGCCTTGGACCGGTCCTGCACCACCGGAGCAACCGTATCCTCCGGCCTTCCGCTCCGCCGGTGAGGCACTCCCCTGGCCACAAGAGACGCCCCCGCCACGGGAGTCCACCGCGCCGCCCCGAGGAGATTTCGCAGGTTTAGCTACCTAAATGAATCAGATCCGGAACTCAAGTGCTCTCTTCTTCCTCCTCTGCTCTTATCCATGGTGGCTGAGACGGAGGCTGCGAGAGGGGTACAAGGCTTCGTATTTGTGTTATGGTGCGTCGTACGGTGTTTGTGTGGCCGGATTTGGAGCCCCTCCCCTAATGCCCTCCGCTTACTTGCTACCATGGGAGTTGATTGCAAAGAATTACCACAATTGTGGATAAATTCCCGAAAACTACCACTTCTCGGCCGAATCACAACTACCACATTTTGGGTCGGTTTGTTGCAATGTGCGCTAAAAACGAATTGAACGCGAATTGGCACTCGTGCTGACAGGTGGGACCCACTAGTCAGGGCTGAGGTGGCAGCACGCGTGGACTGTTTGCTGAGGTGGACATGGGCCCACCTGTGAGACCAATGAAATTTTGCCACAAGTGGCGGGAAGGGACGTGGCGGAAACGGATTACGGGATCGCAGAAGTGACGTGGCGCGAGGGGCATCGGCTGCTCCGCATCTCCTCTCCACCACTCCTCGCCGCTCTGCCCTCCCAACCAAACCCCAGAACCACACCTCTGCGACGCCCACCGCGCGCAAAAATGGCGACGTCGACCAGCCTTGCCGCCGCGCTTCCCTCGCGGCGCACCTCCCCGGGCCGCCGCGCCCCACTCTCCTGGGCCATCGCCCGCGCGCGGCCGCTCCCTCACCCATCCCGCGCCGTCTCATCGGGTGGGCCCCGCTGCAGGCTGGTGGTGACCTGCAACGCGCAGGCGGCGGCTGCTCCGATGAGCATTGGGCAGGGGACGCCCGTCAGGCCGACGAGCGTGCTGGTGGTCGGCGCCACGGGGACCCTGGGCGGCAGGTGGTCAGGAGGGCCCTGGACGAGGGCTACGACGTCAGGTGCCTCGTCAGGCCCCGCCCGGCGCCCGCCGACTTCCTCCGGGACTGGGGCGCCACCGTGGTCAATGTAGGTTTGCACTGTGCAATCGAATTTACTGTTCAGTTTTCCCCTAATCTAGGTAATTTAATTAGGCCGATCCATCTCATGATCGTTTGTGCCTTAACTGATTTAATTAGGCCGACCTCAGCAAGCCGGAGACAATACCCGCTACGCTCGTTGGCGTCCATACGATCATTGATTGCGCGACGGGACGGCCAGAAGAACCCATTCGAACGGTATGCCATCAGCATAATAATCTCTAAAATATTACCGTGAATGTGTTCTGTTGAGTCATTAAACGACTTCAGTTTCGGGCTTGCTGATAGTTGTTCTATTTAGGTAGATTGGGAAGGAAAGGTTGCTCTAATCCAGTGTGCCAAGGCTATGGGGATTCAAAAGTATGTGTTCTACTCCATTCACAACTGTGATAAGCATCCCGAGGTCCCCTTGATGGAAATCAAGTATTGTACGGAGAGGTTCATTCAGGATACAGGTCTGGACTACACGATCATCCGATTGTGTGGTTTCATGCAGGTAGATTTTTGCTACTTTTCCTGGGATTCTCTTTCGCCTAGGAAATTCCTTTTCATAGGATGTGCTGATGCTGATGTTAGACTGCAAAAGTTACTACATTTCCTTGCTAAACTAACTGTATTGTTTATAAATCATGATGGACCTGAATAAGTATCTTTTTAATGATATGACATATAGTTGAACGTTCCTATCATACATCTTCGTCTAGTTATGTTTGCCGGTTGTTTCTAGAAATGAATTTCTGTCGATTTTCTTGGTTGCAGGGCCTAATTGGCCAATATGCAGTGCCTATACTAGAAGAGAAGTCAGTTTGGGGAACTGATGCTCCGACTCGGATTGCATACATGGACACCCAGGTTATATTTTTCTCCTTTTCCATTGGAAAATTAAACTGTGGATATTGTTGTACCGGTCTCTCTCTAAAGTAGCTTTCTGTTGACGCGCATTCTCTGTGCAACTATAGGACGTAGCTCGCTTGACATTTGTTGCTCTGCGTAATGAGAAGGCCAGCAAAAAACTCCTAACATTTGCTGGACCACGTGCTTGGACAACTCAGGAGGTAATTAACACTAATGCTTTTTAGTGAATGAAGTACATTAATGAATAGTATTGGCTTGTCATTAATGAAGGAAAGGTCTGGTGAAAAATTTAGTAGTGGCTTGTCATTAATGATTAGTCTCTATATTATCCTATTTCAAGGCAATGTACCAATATAATCATTCTTGCATTTCATTTTGCTTTTGAGACTGTACCAAATGGTGGCTTATGAGAGTAGGTCCATTATATTTAACTTCTACTCCCTCCGTTCCAAATTAATTGACTTCCATTTGTCCACACATGGATGTATCTAGACATGTTACACGTATAGATACATCCACATGTGGACAAATGGAAGTCAATTAATTTGGAACGGAGGGAGTACTTATTTTGCCTTATTCAGGTTATTACATTATGTGAGAGACTGGCTGGGCAAGATGCCAATGTAACTACTGTCCCTGTTGGAGTTTTGAGATTTACTCGTCAATTAACACGGTTCTTCCAGTGGACAAACGATGTGGCTGATAGGCTGGCATTTTCAGAGGTTCGTCTAGGCCTCTTATATGTAGTGCACATCTAATTCACTAACATATGTATCAAAGCCTGTGGAAACTAAAAATAAACTTACATTTTTATAATCCAGGTGCTCTCCAGCGACACTGTTTTCTCAGCTCCGATGAATGAGACATACCAGCTTCTTGGGGTGGAGGCAAAGGATATCCTCACCTTAGAGAAGTATTTGCAAGATTATTTCTCCAACATATTAAAGAAACTGAAGGGTCTCAAGGCACAGTCCAAGCAAAGTGACATTTACTTTTGAAAAGAGGGATTTCAACGAAACCATGGACATATTTCTGATGCAGATATGTGCGTCAAGACACAGATGAGTGACTACAATCTTTCTTGTATATTTTCATTGTGGTGTGTGTGTATGAAGGCACAATGTTCTTAGGTGATGTGTATAGAATCTTGGCAGTTTGGTCGATGTGAAGATTGAGCAAAGCAGCCTAAATTTCATGAATTTATAGTAAACTCAAATTGTTCTCAAACCATGAGTTGTAGCATGACTGTTGACTAATCAAACAAAAAATACTATAGCTCAGAATAAACAGCAATGTAAATAAGTTTTTGATATGTGGTGATAAATAAACCAGAAACAACTACATATGAATGAAAGAAGCAGGTTTGATTATGTTCGACCTTTGGAGAAGGCCTGTCTATGAACAGGAAGCAAGTTTCTTATGGTAAACACCAATCTTGCTGTTTGATCTCGTAGAGTTTGTGTGAGGTCCAGTCCCAGATACGTATAACAGCGGAGCCAGTAAAATCTTGAAAGAAGGTATTGGATCCACACTATTTTTTCTGCATTTAGGAGCCTCAAGTGTGTTCCTCACTTATTCGTGGTCCAGTCATTGCAGCAAGAATCCAATTGCCTGACTTATTCATGTTCCGATTCAGCAAATATCCAATTGAAAGTGTAGCTTATTGGCTCTGGGGGTTTAAATTGGACCATTTTCCTGTGTGATACATGTTGTGTAGCCTGTTTTGGGTAATTATTGACACAGAATGGTTCTGTTAGAACCAAGTTTATACTTTGTGACCTGGAACTGTCATATTTTCTGTATAGGCCTAGAAGGCTAGAACCACCAGACAAGGAGTATTTCAGTCCAACATTCTTAAACAGTTGTTAAGGTAACATGACTATTTGAAAAATCAAACAACTAAGTTTCGCTTGAACTGTATTCCAGAAAACAATTATCTGCATACTAGCCCATACCACACAGTTGCAGAAAAGATAACGAATTTTCATTCGGATAGAAAGTTTTCCTCCTGAAAAATATTACAGATGTGTAAAAGATCATAGTCGCACTTAAAAGCCGAGTACTCTACCATTGAGTTAGCAACCCAGATAAAAAAAGGATCTTAGATACGATCGAAATCCAAAAATCAATGGAATTACACCGCGTGCTTCTGTCAAAACATTGAATTAGCAAGACATCAAAAGAAAGAATTTATCGACCATGAAAAAACTCAAATGCCAAAATGAACAGATCAGGTTAAATTCCACTACACTAAGGTTAAAAAAAGAGCGACCCCGATTACAATGGCAAAATGCTCCTTTTTTTTAGTGACTTTTATTTTAATCAAATAAAAATCTTGTATGAAAATACATGCAAAAGGAACACCCTTATCATTTGAGTGAAGTGTAGGGAGAAAAATATAATATAATATGCAGTGAGGATAAAGAGACCTATCTATCTACAAATTCTATTTGTTCAATAGACCTTTGTCAACATTTATGTATTTTCATCTGTTGAAATTCAATCATGCATATATGATGCAGCCAGATGATATATAGCTTTTAGCCATGTGCAAGTAAACAACAGTCAGGCATCACATTGCTGAGTTTGAAAGCATCCCTGAATTAGTAAATCGACAACATAAACTGGGTCAAAACTTCGGTTTTCATCTGGCAATATTATGTACATTTCTACAAGTTCACAATCGGCAAAACTGTTCTCCAGATCAGCAACTGGACCACCCTGCAGCTCCCCAGAAACTTGACCACTCTGCAGCTCCCCAGAAACTTGACCACCCTGCAGCTCTCCAGATCAGCCGAAGAAGACCTTTTGCTATTTTCCTTGAGCTATTTTTGCGCATTCTTGGTCCTGTGAAACCAAGAGTGGATCTTGGCTGAAGAGGGGCATCATCTCCTCTCTTGATAACCAACTGCATATCTTCGACGCTGGCTTTGAGCTCAGAAACGCTTACTTGCACAGTGTTGCAGAGGTCAAGCAAGATGAGGGACTGCTCGAGCTCTTGCTCCACAGCAATCCTTTGCTGTGGCTTGCAGAGAACTTGGCTGCTGGGCAAGTATGCTAGCTCATCGATGCAGTCATAGATGTCTCCAAGCCTCCTTAACCCAACACACTCAGTTTTTAATAGGGTGGAAGCGATGGCTGTGTTTAGGATCTGCAGCTGTTCGTCGATATTGGTTTCGTCGGATGAGGGCTGGAAGGCACACTTGTGGATCTGAGGTCGGATGCCATGATTGTGTTGGAAGCACATTTTTTTTGTTTGCTCTCAGTAAATAAAGATAAAAGAAGCTTTTCTGCGATGGTGTCGAGCTCTGGCGATATCTTGTCCCTATATATATACAAGAATGTACAGAAAGAAGCAGAAGCCAGGGCATGACCCTGTAGACAGCAAGAATCACAATGAGAATGGAGTGTTGCGCTGCCGCGACAAATACCACCATCTCCACTACATCTCCCAACCAAGCTTCTTGATTATTGAGGGCAAACTCATATGCACCGGCGTTTCCATCCAGATTGGTGACCTGTTCCTTTGATAGTCGAGAAACAATTTACTTCACCTCTCCAGACTGACAGGCTCCAGCGCAACGTCGTGTTTATCTGGTCGGCATTGCTGGCATGTTTCGCCTGCCTGCCATGCTTACAAACATTTGCATCTATTGCTATCTCTAGATGATTTCTGTGCTGTCTAATTTTCTACAACCGAATTATGCTGCGATGTTGCGATTACTGGCAGCAAAAATCGGCATCCCAGCTTATTCTATTGGTGATCTAAAGTATTTAATGGAGATTGCTAACCAAGTGGTATTGTTT
This sequence comes from Poa pratensis, assembly GCA_947311845.1. Lineage (NCBI taxonomy): Eukaryota > Viridiplantae > Streptophyta > Magnoliopsida > Poales > Poaceae > Poa > Poa pratensis. The sequence goes on from CAMZMU010000082.1 coordinate 13,012,316, forward strand.
GTTTCATGCATATTCCATGTACTGAAAGCAACAATCTGTATGACCACTCATGCGCAGGTCAATTTTATCTGAATGCACTATTTATCCTCCTGATTAATTACCATGTTAATCATGTTCCAACATTTGCCTACAAAAACCAGCAGGTTAGTTCACTCTACTGGCAGATCTTGACATTATTACATGCTTAATGCTTTAGTAGTGGATTGGTTCCCAAGTCTTATTGGTGACGAGGGCATCTTGTTCTGTACAATTTTGTTGATCCAGTCGGTGTTTTTTATGCTCAACTCATGCAGGTTACATGCTCAACCTTGCCATTGAGCTGGCATGTTTTGGCCATGGTAGCAAGATCCTGTGCTCTAGGATCCTTTGCTTGTTTCTGCTATGACAATTGGCATCTAAATAACATGGCCATCCCAGAGTAAATGATTATAAATATCAACTTGACCAATCAATCAAATTGCTTATATAATAAACAATAATGATAGGCATCTTCTCCAAAAAAGAATCGTTTGAATGAACTGCCCAAACTTGGTTATTGTATCAAACAATGAATGGACAACGTAGTCTGACAGAAGGAAGTGGGCAAGAAACCATGTTTTTGTTTCTCAATAGAGTATATATATGTACAACTCCTCTCATGTATATACAATGGAAAATTGTTACGATGATAAGCAAATCCTCTAAAAAGCGGACGCCAATCACAGGCACCAGAATGGGTACATGATCTACAAGCTGAGAGTATTTAGAAGTGAAACTCTACTCTGGATCAATTTTCTGAACAATGTCTTGACTCCGCTCTCAAGATCAACAATGTCGAACTCCAGTACTTGCAATTGCTCCTCCTCGCATGTAACACTTTTCTTCTGGAATGCCTTAGACACAAGAGACCACTTGCTAGCATTTGGCATCTCAATTTGGTTCGACAGAAGTTCCACTGAGGATTCAATCATCGTTACAGCAGATTCTCTAGCTTGAGCCAAGAGATTGACCACTCTGCAGCTCTCCTGATCAGCGGACGATGATTTCTTGCTGATCTTCTTGAACTGCTTTTGTGCCTTCTTGGTCAGGCAGAACCAAGACTCGATTTTGGCCTGAAGAGCTGCATTGTCTCCTCTCTTGATGACCAACTGCATGTCCTGGATGCTCGCCTTGAGCTCAGAGAAGCTCACTTGCACCATCTCGCAGAGATTAAGTAAGACGAGAGAGCGCTCGAGCTCTTTCTCTACAACCATCCTTAGCTGCGGCTTGCAGAGGAGAACTTGGCTGCTCGACAAGCACGTGAGCTCATGGATGCAGTCGTAAACATCTCCGAGCCTCCTCAACCCATCAAGCATCGTCTTGATGGTCAAGGAGGGTGAGGAGATGGTGGTGCTTAGGCTCTGTAGCTGTTTTTCAACATTGCTTTCGCCGGAGCAGGGGCTTGAAGGCACACTCGCAGATCTGAGGTGAGATGCCATGGCTGTAATGGAAGCTGATACTTTTTGTCCTTCTTTGGGGATGGAAGAGGAAAAGCAAAGAGCAGCTCTGCTTAACGTTGTTGAGATGTGACTATGACTTGTCCTTATATATATACCAAAACAAGCAGACATGGTAGACCCTGTAGACAAGAAGAATATCGTTGCCGATAGAGTAATGTGCTGGTGCAACAAACAATTATCATCTCTGAGACAAGTTGATGTTTTTTCTGTCTTCCCTACAGTAGGTGGCATCTCTCTACTGGATGTTACAAAGCTGTCATGTCTCAGTTTCTGGTAGCAAGCTTATCTGCACGGGCGTGTAGACCCAGATAGTGAGATCGATGAGCTGTTCATTTGCTAGTCGAAAAGGACTTGACTTCGGCTCTCCAGGCGGCAACAGAAGGCGCTAACGCAACACTGTTTATTTTCTTATCTCTTTCCATGCAGCATTGCTGGCATGTTTCGCCTGCTTGTTGTGGTTACAAGCATATGACATGTATCACGATCTTGAGATTATTAATTCCGTCCAGTTTTCTGCCACAAAATCACACCATCATGTTCCAATTACTGGCAGCAAGACTCGGCATGGAAGCTTGCATCCTCTAACACTTCAATGGAGATTGGTAACTTAGTAGTATTGTTGAACCGTGTGTAGCTCAATCTTTTTGCCCGTATATATCTGCCCAATGAGCTATCACGTTACAATATTCTAACCATTGCCAACAAAAACCAGCTGGTCAGTTAAATCTACAGGTGAATCTTGACATAATTGCATGCTATCTATAGGTTATTTTAGTGGAGCGCTAACCAAGATTTATTCCTGACAAGTGTGGTAATTCCAGTAGGTTGTTTTTTGCACTTCATGCTGCATACACGCTAAACATTGTGGGTTTGCGCTGGCTTTTGTTAGATGTGGTAGCAAGATCATTGCAGAAGATCTCTTGTTTTCTCTGCTGGGACACATAGCATATGAATAACATAAAATTTGAAGATCAGTTTGAACAGTCTTCTAACTACTCTGTAGTAGTCAATAATGATAAGCATCTTCTAAATTTTTCCAGGAAATATTCATTTGAATGAACCTGCCAAAGTTAGTTATTGTACGAAAGTATGCATAAACCATTAGGCACAACAGGAACTAGGCAAAACATTATGTTTGTATCTCAATCGAGTATGTATATATGTACAATACCTCTCATGTATATACATTGGAAAATTGTTATGATGATCATTGATCAGCAGATCCTCTAAAAGGCGGATGCCAACCACAGGATACTGGAGTTGATATTCACTAATCTACAAGCTAAGAGTATTCAGAAGGGAAACTCTGCTCTGGATCAATCTCCTGAACAAAGCCTCGACTCCGCTCTCAAGATCAATAATATCCAACTCCAGCAGCTGCAATTGCTCCTCCTTGCATGTAACTCTTGTGTTCTGGAACGCCTTGGATACTAGAGACCACTTGCTAGAATTCGGCATTGCAATTTGCTTTGAAAGGAGATCCGATGAGGACTCGATCATCTTGACAGTGGTTTCTCTAGCTTCAGCTAACAGCTTGATCACTCTGCAGCTCTCCTGATCAGCGGAAGAGGACTTCTTGCTGATCTTCTTGAGCTGCTTTTGCGCCTTCTTAGACAGGCGAACCAAGACACAATCTTGGCCTGAAGAGCTGCATCATCTCCTCTCTTGATGACCAACTGCATGTCCTGGATGGTTGCCTTGAGCTCAGAGAAGCTCACTTGCACGGCGTCGCAGAGGTCGAGCAAAACGAGGGAGCTCTCGAGCTCTTGGTCCACGACAATTCTCTGCTGCGGCTTGCAGAGAAGAACTTGGCTGCTGGGCAGAGACGTGAGCTCGTCGATGCAGTCGTAGATCTCTCCAAGCCTCCTCAACCCATCACATACCGTCTTGATGGTCGAGGAGGTGGCCGCGTTAAGGCTCTGCAGCTGTTCTTCGACATTGCTCTCGCCAGAGCGAGGGCTGGAAGGCACACTCACGGATCTGAGGTGAGATGCCATGGCTGTAAGTAATGGAAGGTGGAGTTTTTTTTCTTGTTCTCTAAAAATGGAAGCAAAGACAAGCCGATGGAGCTGAAACGGTGTCGATCTCTGGCCATGCTCTCTTGTCCCTATATATCACTGGAAGATGAGAAGAATAAGCAGTGAGCTTGCATAGCTGGCCCTGCAGACAGCAAGAATCTCTTCGATAATGGCACGGTGTGCCGCCACAGCAAAACACCACCCATCTGCACGACAAGAATCTCGGTTATTGGGGCAAACTCATCGCACGGCTGCGCTGTGCTCATCATTGTAGATCGACGAGCAGTTGACTTCACGTCTGGAGGCTCCAACGCGTACGTGCAGCATCACTGGGCTGCCGAGCTGACAGCATCTTGCATTCTGCTGCGATCTCGAGACGTTCCATGTGAGACTTCCAATTTTCTGCCACTTTGAGGTAGAAGCCACTATGGACAGCGAGAATCTCTCCACGGCAAGTCTCTGTTTCTTTCATGTGTTGGCTGCCATACTGGCATATTGCATTCCAGTTTTCTACTGCTGAATCACACCATCATGTTCCAATTACTGGCAGCAAGACTAGGAATGGAAGCTTGCATGCTCTAACACTACAATTGAGATTGCTAGCTGAGTAGTATTTTTGATGCCATGCGTGTTACAACAGCTACTGGGAGAAGCAACCCGTTTTATCAACCATGTGTAGCTCAATTTTTCTATTGCGCCACCAGTATGTTATATCCTCTCAGTGATCTATCAACCAACAAAAGCCAGCTGTTCAGTTTACTCTACTGGTGGATCTTGACATAATTGCATGCTCTTTATAGGTAATTTTTGTTGAGTGCTACTGCTAACCAAGTATTATTCTTGACAAGCGTGTTAGCTACTGAAGTTCCTTTTTTTTTTCTTCGGGGATGGAGCAAGCGAAGAGAAAGAAGTTGTTTTGCAACGTTGTTTAAATCTGGCTATGTCTTGCCCCTTTATATATTGATTGAAAGGAGGAGATGCCATTGTATCCTTGACATTGTGGACAGCAAGAATATCATCGACGATGGAGTGTTATGCTGCTGCAACAGATGACAACCATTTCCGTGACTATCATGACTGAGTGTTGTGCTTCTTCTCTGTCTCCAACCATCTGCAGTAGGTGGCATCTCTCTAAGTCATTACGATTTACAAGGCTATCATGTCTCGATTACTAGGAGCAAACTGATATGCACGGGCGTGTAGACCTATATCTTGAGGCTGTTGAGCTGTATCTTTGATAATCGATGAACAATTGACTTCACCTCCCCACGCTCCAACGCGACACTATTTATCTGATTTCTGATAACTCCTCGTGCGGCATAACTGGCATGTTTCTCCTACCTGCCGTGCTTACAAGCATTTGGCATCTACCACGATCTCAAGATGATCGCTGTGCTGTCCAATTTTGTACTGCAGAATCACGCTATCATGTTCCAGTCAGAGGCAGCAAGAATCAGCATGGCAGCTTGCATGCTCCAGAGTAAAGTCCTCCCAATAATATCAAGTTATCATGTTCCTACTATTGCCAACAAGAACCAGCAGGTAAGTTAACTCAGACTTGTGGGTCTTGACATAATTGCATGCTCTAGAGATGATTTTGTTGGAATATTGTGCGTGACAAGCTTGTTATGTAGCTTTTGTTTTGTTATTAAACCAATTGCACATGAATTCTGAAACTAGAAATATTCAACTGGAGTGCCAGACTGCACATCCATGTGGTGGAGGTGGTGGTGGGGAATCTTGGTAATTAAATTGATTTATTCTGCTAACAACAGGCTTAGCCCTTGTGACTTCGACCTGTCATGTTTAATGTATGCCCAACAAGATCGACGAACCAAGGATATTGCAATTAAGTATATATTTAGATCACATAACACATCTTGAAGCATGAAATGGGCAAATGGATTAAAACTTTCGTTTCTCTCTATATCTTCATGTACATTTGTATTCTATACATAATTACATATTGGAAAATTGTACCAAGATCAGCTAGTCCTCAAAAAGGCGGATGCCAATCACAGTGTGCCAAGAGTGGTGTGGAGTATCTATGAGCTAAGAATGTTCAGGAGAGAAACCCTGATCTGGACTAATTTCCTGAACAGATGTCCTGCCCCATTCTCAAGATCTCCAATACTGCACTCTAAGGCCTGCAATTGCTCCTCCTCGCAAACAACTGCCTTCTTCTTGTGAAATGCTTTGGAGACAAGAGACTGTTTAGGCATGTGGATTTCCTTTGACAAGAGATGGACTGAGGACTCAAGCAGAGATACAGACATCTCTCTAGCCTTGGCCAATAGCATGACCATCCTGCAACCCGCAGAAGTAGCCTTCTCGGTCTTCTTGAAATGTTTCTTGGCCTTCTTTGCCAAACGAGTATAAGACTGGATCTTGGCTTGAGCAGCTGCATCATCTCCTTTTCTTAGAGCCACTTGCAGCTCTTGGATGATGGCCTTCATCTCGACGAAGATCTCTTGCATGGAGCTGCAGAGATCCAACAGCTCAAGAGAGCATTCCATCTCCCCATCCAACATCTTCCCATCTTGGTTGCTTGGCAGGCCAATAATGTCTTCAACGCCATTGTAGATGTCTCCAAGCCTCCTGAGGCCATCACACATCGTGCTGATGGTGGTGGAGGAAGAGATGCTGGCCCCTAGGCTCAGCAGCTCTTGCTCGACTTCGGCCTGGTTGGCCTGAGGCCTTGAAGGCAAACTAATCGATCTTAGGTGGAAAGCCATTTCTGGTCTTGAAGCTTTTTCTTTCTATCGTGGTGGAAGAGAGAGGATGACAAAAGAGCACTTCTTGTTTGATGTGTCTACCTTTCCTCTGGAGCTTATTTATATAGAAGAAGCATACAAGCAGGAGCATTTGATTGGTAGACACAAAGAATCGTGCCATTTAATTTTTTGAGATGCTGTCTGCCATGGATGGAGATCTGGTAGAAGGCTAGCGATTACAACATCAACTAAGTCGGGACGAGCCAACCTATATCTTGAGGCTGGTGAGCGGTGCTGTCCAATTTTGTACTACAGAACCACGCTATCATGTTCCAGTTACAGGCAGCAAGAATCAGCATGGCAGCTTGCATGCTCCAGTACTTTAATGGAGACTGCTAACAGAGTATCATCGTTGGTGCCATGCGTGTTCCAGTTACTGGCAGTAAAAAATTGTTTCATCACTCATTTGTCTCCTATATTTAGTGACTGCCTGTAAGTCCTCCCAATGATATCAAGTTATCATGTTCCTACTATTGCTAACAAGAACCAGCAGGTAAGTTAACTCATACTTGTGGTTCTTGACATAATTGCATGCTCTAGATATGATTTTGGTGGAATATTGTTCGTGACAAGCTTGTTATCTAGCTTTTGTGCTGTTATTAAACGAATTGCTCATGCATTCTGAAACTAGAAATACTCAACTGCAGTGCCAGACTGCACATCAATGTGGTGGAGGTGGTGGTGGGGAATCTTGGTAATTAAATTGATTTATTCTGCTAACAACAGGCTTAGCCCTTGTGACTTCGACCTGTCATGTTTAATATATGCCCAACAAGATCGACAAACCAAGGATATTGCAATTAAGTATATACTTAGATCACATAACACATCTTGAAGTATGAATTCGGCAAATGGATAAAAACTTTGGTTTCTCTCTATAACTTTCTGTACATTTGTATTCTATACATAATTACATATTGGAAAATTGCCAAGATCAGCTAGTCCTCAAAAAGGCGGATGCCAATCACAGTGTGCCAAGAGTGGTGTTGAGTATCTATGAGCTAAGAATGTTCAGGAGAGAAACCCTGATCTGGACTAATTTCCTAAACAGATGTCCTGCCTCATTCTCAAGATCTCCAATACTGCACTCTAAGGCCTGCAATTGCTCCTCCTCGCAAACAACTGCCTTCTTCTTGTGAAATGCTTTGGAGACAAGAGACTGTTTAGGCATGTGGATTTCCTTCGACAAGAGATGGACTGAGGACTCAAGCAGAGATACAGACATCTCTCTAGCCTTGGCCAATAGCATGACCATCCTGCAACCCGCAGAAGTAGCCTTCTCGGTCTTCTTGAAATGTTTCTTGGCCTTCTTTGCCAAACGAGTATAAGACTGGATCTTGACTTGAGCAGCTGCATCATCTCCTTTTCTTAGAGCCACTTGCAGCTCTTGGATGATGGCCTTCATCTCGACGAAGATCTCTTGCATGGAGATGCAGAGATCCAACAGCTCAAGAGAGCATTCCATCTCCCCATCCAACATCTTCCCATCTTGGTTGCTTGGCAGGCCAATAATGTCTTCAACGCCATTGTAGATGTCTCCAAGCCTCCTGAGGCCATCACACATCGTGCTGATGGTGGTGGAGGAAGAGATGCTGGCCCCTAGGCTCAGCAGCTCTTGCTCGACTTCGGCATGGTTGGCCTGAGGCCTTGAAGGCAAACTAATCGATCTTAGGTGGAAAGCCATTTCTGGTCTTGAAGCTTTTTCTTTCTATCGTGGTTGAAGAGAGAGGATGACAAAAGAGCACTTCTTGTTTGATGTGTCTACCTTTCCTCTGGAGCTTATTTATACAGAAGAAGCATACAAGCAGGAGCATTTGATTGGTAGACTCGAAGAATCATGCCATTTAATTTTTGAGATGCTGTCTGCCATGGATGGAGATCTCTGGCAGAAGGCTAGCGAGTACAACAGCAACAAAGTCGGGACGAGGCAACCTATATCTTGAGGCCGGTGAGCTGTATCTTTGATACTCGAAGAAGAGTCGACTTTACTTCGCACGCTGTTTATTTGATCTCTGATCACTCCTCGTGCGGCATAGCTGGCATGTTTTGCCTACCTGCCAGACATTTGGCATCTTTTTTTCGATAAAGAAACATTTGGCATCTAGCGCAGTCTCATGATTATCGAGGTGCTACAGAATCACGCTATCATGTTCTGTTACAGGCAACAAGAATCAGCGGGGCAGCTTGCATGCTCCATTACTTTTATGGAGTATCATCATTGTGCCATGCGTGTTCCAGTTCCTGGCAGTAAACATTTGTTTCACCACTCATGTGTATCTCAGCTATTTAGTGACTGCCTGTAAGTCCTCCCAATGATATCAAGTGATCACATTCCTACTATTGCCAACATGAACCAGCAGGTAAGCTAACTCATACTTGTTGGTCCTGACATAATTGCATTCTATGCACATGCTCAACCTCATACGTTGGTAGGAGGACCCACAAAGAAAGATCTTTTTTTCTCTTGCAATGTATAGCATCTCTGAAAGTCTGAATAACATGGCTATCCCATAGTAACGCATTTAGATATCAGCATGAACAATCTCTCTGATCGTGTGTATAATATTCAACAATCATAAGCATTGTAAGTAAATTGTTTCTTTCCTGGGGAATAATCTTTTGAATGAACCGCCCCAACTTAGGTATGCATAAACCATGTAGGCACAACAATAACTGTCCAAAAACTGAGTTTGTTTCTCAATCTATATAGACATATGTACAATTCCTCTAATCTATACAAATGTAATGCTGTTATGATGATCAGCAAATCCTCTAAAATGCGGACGCTAACCACGGGTATCAGAGTTATGTGGACGAATCTACAAGCTAAGAGTATTTAGAAGGGAAACTCGGCTCTGGATCAATCTCCTGAACAAAGTCTCGACTTCGCTCTCAAGATCAGCAATGTCCAACTCCAGCAGCTGCAATTGCTCCTCCTTGCATGTAACTCTTGTTTTCTGGAATGCCTTGGATACTAGAGACCACTTGCTAGAATTCGGCATCGCAATTTGCTTCGACAGGAGATCCGATGAGGACTCGATCATCTTGACAGTGGTTTCTCTAGCTTCAGCCAACAGCTTGACCACTCTGCAGCTATCCTGATCAGCGGAAGAGGACTTCTTGCTGATCTTCTTGAGCTGCTTCTGGGCCTTCTTGGACAGGCTGAACCAAGACATAATCTTGGCCTGAAGAGCCGAGTCATCTCCTCTCTTGATGACCAACTGCATTTCCTGGACGGTTGCCTTGAGCTCAGAGTAGCTCACTTGCACGACGTCGCAGAGGTCGAGCAAAGCGAGGGAGCCCTCGAGCTCTTGCTCCAGGGCGATCCTCTGCCGCGGTTTGCAGAGGAGAACTTGGCTGCTGGGCAGATACGTGAGCTCGTCGATGCAGTCGTAGATCTCTCCAAGCCTCCTCAACCCATCACATACCGTCTTGATGGTCGAGGAGGTGGCTGCGTTAAGGCTGTGAAGCTGTTCTTCGACATTGCTCTCGCCAGAGCGAGGGCTGGAAGGCACACTCGCGGATCTGAGGTGAGATGCCATGGCTGTAGGTAATGGAAGCTGGAGTTATATATTTCCTGTTCTCTCGAAATGGAAGCGAAGAGAAGCTGACGGAGGAGTTGCAATGGTGTTGATCTCTGGCCATGCTCTCTTGTCCCTATATATCAGGTGGAAGATGCGAAGATAAGCAATGAGCTAGCATCGCTTGACCCGCAGACAACAAGAATCTCTTCGATAATGGGGCTTTGTGCTGCCGCAGCAAACACCACCCATCCGCACGACAAAAATCTCGATTATTGGCGGCAAGCGCACAGCACGGGTGCTCGTCGTTGTAGATCGACGAGCAGTTGACTTGGCATCTGGAGGCTCCGACGCATCGCTGGGTTTCCCTTGCGATCCGAGACGTTGCATGTGCCTTCCAGTTTTCTGCTAATCGGAAGATACCACTGCACAGCTGGGCCATCAGACAACAAGAATCTCTCCATGGCAAGTCTCTGGTTCTTTCACGTGTTGGCAAAACGCTAGCTCGATGGAGAAGAGGCTGTATCTGCCAGTGCCAACTGCCATGTCTCCATTACCATAGGCAACATCATCTGGAGGAGCATGCGTGCTGTGAGATGCATATGTTTGTTTGGCTCATCAACCGCTAGCTGGAAAGGAAGAGTTGACTTCACTGGGATCTGATCACAGATCAGCACTTGATGATCGTAATTGATCAATCAGTCTTTGGTGTAGCATCGCTGGATTGTTTCAGCTGCACGTACACTCTCCAAATCATCCACGCGTGCACGCAGTAGCCATGTTGCTCCACACAGTCTTGTTCCAGTTTTGGGCAACAAGGAATCCGCACAGGCGGGCTAATTTATGATGCAACCGCAGACCCTCGCCGCACACGGCCGAAGTTGAGATGCACTAAGATACTTGGCTGTTAGATAGAGTATACTTTTTTTCCGGTCTAACTGAAGCAGATTATCCCCTGAGCTGGAGGACGATCTCGCCTGCCGAATGTGTTTGTTATCAGGCATTCCTTCCTGGAGAGTTCGATGCTCCTCTGCGGCAGGAGAATTCGGAGCGTTGGGTACTCTCAAATGGAAAATTTGTGCTCGGTTGGCCACGGCAAATATCTCTGGTATATGTTTTCATGCCTTTTAACATTTCTTCAAATACTTCCTCCGTTTCAAAATACAAGGCACGCTATTTTTGTGCTGGTCTTCGGCGTTCTATTTTGACCGTTAATATATAATAAATTATGCGGATCTAGAATGTATAAATGGTATCGTTGGATTCGTCTTGCACAATTCTTTCATTTCATATATTTTTATAATAATTTTATGATCATATTATAAGTACAAATCATGGTCAAAGTTGGACGTCGTTGACCAGCGAAATTAAAGGACGCCTTGTATTTTGGAATGGAGGGAGTACAACACTATACGTATTTCGGTATCCCACCGTGGTTGGATGGTTAAAAGGATGGTTGTACGGATTCTCGAAAGGTTCGCATGATCGAACGCCGAAGAGTACGGTGTATTCGAGGTATCCACGCATACCAATCCACGCGTACCGATATAGCAAAAGTGTGGCAACGTGTGAACCAACACACCAGAGAAACAGTGAATCAACGAGATGAAGTAGTGTGCGATGACCAGATCCAGCAAAGGAGGAGGCGGCGTACTAGGGTTTTGCGGCTTGTGTCCTCTGTGTGTGTGTGTGTGGCCGTGTGTGTGGGGGGGGGGGGGGGGGGGGGGGGTCTACCAGCGGAGGTTGCGGCTTTCTAGGATGCAGTGTTCGTGCTCCCCCGCGCTTATAACGACTTCATTTACTTTGGAATCTAATCTCCTGACTTTCAGATATGTGGTGGTTTGTTGAGAACTTTCCTTTTTGGTTGAGGTGTGTGAGATCAGATTCCGACGGTCTGAATGCGTTTGATGATGACGGTTGAGCGTTAAGCGACATACCACCATCACCAAATCGCATTTCATAGTAAATATTTGTCAATATTATATCATTTGGGTTTTAGGGGGAAATCCTAATAAAAGGGTTCAACTGTGGCATTTTTTTTGAAGAAATATATTAAATTATTTCAGAGAGGAAAGCAAATAAAAATCTTCGAGCGCCAAATAATTTAATAAAAAATAAGATCGATAAGAGGAAAAAGTTTTAGGTGTTAGAAGACACCACAAAATCAAAACTCGACTTTTAGGTGTAACATTAGTCCGATTTCTCGGTTAGCTCTTAACCGAGTTGCATGACCATGTTTTTTTTGAATCAAATCACCTGAGAGGGTTAAGAGAATATCTTTCCGAGTTCTAGAAAAAAAAATCTCCGAGACGGAGGGGCAAGTTCCATCTTTGTCAACCACGACACGTAGCTTGCTTCTTGACTAACCCGAAATTTATCTTTATAACAACCCAGTGATGGATAAGTGTTACATAGACCCTAGTTGATCCACAAGTTGGGTCACGCGTGGATCTCAGGTCTAACTACATGGAATATACATTTTACTTGATATTAATTAACAAATGGCAGCTTGCTCATTGCGTCTCAAAGTGGGTCTGTCTGACTCGATTAACTCCTTTATAAGAGTTGGTACTATTGGATTGACATCATAATGCCCTGACTTGTGAAACCGACTTATCAGCCAAGTCATACATTATGCATGGTTATTTGTCCCCATAACCTTATTGAGTAGGGACCATTATAACAAGCATCATACAATATATATTTCCACAGCTGAATCACATATTTCATGATATATATCATTGTTGATGTTCAAGGACAATATAAATGATTATGAATACACTCAAATATATCATCATCATATGATTGCCTCTGTGCATATTTCTAACAACCGACGAGGCTAATGTCCGTGTTTTTTATATTAGGGGCTTGTCCTGTGATGTAATTGTAGGGTTACATGCAGGAATTTAAAAGTTTCTGTCTCGTAGACGCCAAGATCCATCTATGAAGATGCAATCCACACAATAAGTACGATCTAGTACTTACAAATACCGTTGCGGAAGATGACGTTTGTCGATGACGATGTCGGTTGTCGTGGTGGTGTCACGGCAGATGCCATAGGTATGGCTAAGTGTGGGGCCGAAAGGACGCTGGAGGTATCCGGGGAGGGCTTGCACGCTGAGAAGCGCGCACGGACGAGCATCGAACCAAGTACACACAAGCACACACACGCGATTTACCCAGGTTCGGGGCCCTCGTGAGGAGGTAACACCCCTACTCCTGCCTGTCTCTCGATGTATAAGGATGAAGCACAAGCACAAGTACAAGATCTGCTCCTTGAGCTGTATTGCTAGACTATGAACAGTGGTACGAGGTAGAAGATGAAGCTAAACACAAAGGGGGCAAATGAGCTCTTTCTTCTTCCGTCCCTCACGCAGGAGGAGGTACAGGGGTACTTATAGCTGTCCTGGTGACAACGGCTCTCTCCTCCACGGTGGCATCACATGCTCCTGCAGACATCTCCGGGATTCCTGCAGGAGACTCGCGCCTCCGGGATCTCCGGGTCGTCTCTGCCATGACAGGACCCTTTCTGTCTTGTCCCAGCTTATCCGGGATGTCCCATCCCGGGATGTCGGTCTGCCAGGCTCCGGGTTCTCCGGCCAGACGTGCTCCTCTGCCAGGCTAAAAGACAAAGGCCCTTGACTTCCTATCCGAGGTAAAGTTTCTCCTCTTCCTTAATCCGGCATGGTTATGCCTAGTTTCCTTCCTTGACCCGGCAAGCCTGTGCCGGATCATCTTCGTCCCTTTCCTGCACATGAGAATAAACAAGAGCAGACCGACGATGGTATGTCGGTTAAGATGACTCAGCCAACATAACCCGGCCTAAGTGACCCGGTTGTCATAAGCCGGTTTGTAAATACACCATGTCTCGGTCCTTCCGGGACTTAGTTGACCCGGTTTGACCTTGACCCGGTCCACTCTCTAGAGCTCCTTATACCACAACTTACCCTACCCGGGGGTAGCCCCCCGACATTAGTCCCCGAAGCTGGTGCGGTTCTACAGCCTCGGATGGAGGGCCACACCAGGTTTAACAAAACAAATCCAACCAACAGCCTTTCCGACTCAAATACGTCTCGGTCTGGCCGAGTTTCTCCGAGTCAAATTAGTAGCCTTGTCCGAATTTCTTCCTCAACTTGGTCTAACCGACACAACGAGATTCTTCTTGACTCCACCGAATTCCAGGCATAGGTTTCATATCTCGGTTTGCCTTGATTTGCGCGTACGGCCGACCGTGCCTCTGCACGCGCCGCGCATCGCACGTTGCATACGTCACATGTGTCGCGTCCGGTCACTTCAAACGCAACCTTTGACCATACTTGACCATCCTATGCGGCGCCTGGGTAACCGTGCCAATGATGATGGGCCCACCACTACCCCACTAACGGACGGTTTCGAGCGTAGTTTGGGGAACTGCTCCCGCCGCTTCGCACGCCTCCGCGCCTATAAAATAGGGGGAAGAGGAACGGTGAGGTCCTCTTCCTCCGTCGCTCCCCTTTCCACTGCGAAAACCTTTCCGCCGCCGCCGCCGCCGTGAAGAACACTCCGTCCTCGCACGACGCCGGGAGCGCTTCGCGGCCATCGACGACCGGAATCGACCGCGCCGCCGCCGCTGAACTTCTTCCCGCGGGATCTGCATTCCGGTATGGATCCCCAATCTCCATTTTCTTGATGAATCATCTCGAGGGTTCTTCCTGCATGTTCTTCATAGTTCATCCTTAAGGTGCTCTAGATCTTCAAACACTAGACTTGCTAGGATTAGTTTTGTTTGCTCACAGATGCACCTGCCTAAATCCGTTGCTAGATCTTCTTCGCACTGATGTCCTGGCACGGTTCCTGTTAGTTTCATCCTTCTCTGCCTTAGACTCATGTTTTTTACTTCTTTTTTACTCGCTTGGTAGATCTTTCTTCCTCACAGATTCATGCAAACTAATGTTTATAACTTTTACCCGAATCACTTAACTCGATTTTCGAATCATTTAACACTTATCTTTCCGAATCATCCTTCCGGGTGATTCTACCTCGGTTTCCGAATTACATAACTCGGTTTCCGTGCTCTACTCCCGAGGCAGTTGCACGGCTCTTCCGGGTCATATGTCTCGGTTTCCGAGTCATTTGCATTGTTTCTCCGGGTCACTTGTTCCGACTCTAGATTCATAATTCCGAGTTACTTATCTCGGTTGTATTTGTACTTTTTTGCAGGTTCTGATCCTGAGATGTCAGGCCGCAGTACTCCCGACCTGGCCGAGTCATTGGCTGCACGAGGCGGATGGGAGGGATCCGATGTAGTGCAAGATGACCTCGATTGGCTGCTCAAGACCCGGCGCATCACGGCCGAGGCTATATGCCGGCTTCCGGGAACGGAACTCGAGCCGGTTCTAGAATCGGGTGAACGAGTGGTCTTCCTTGCGCACTTTCAGCGTGGGTTTGGACTCCCAGCTAGCCCCTTCTACCGGGACTTCCTCGACTACTTCGGTCTACAACCTCACCATCTCCCTGCCAACGCCATTACATCTCTCTCAGCTTTTACCTCCTTCATGGAGGGGTACCTCGGCCTCTGGCCCACTGTTGCCGCCTGGGCCAAGTATTTCCGCCTCCGGAAGCAAACCATTCCGAATAAGGAGGAGGTCGTGAAGGATATGACCGCATGCGGTGCGGCTAGCATCACTCCGAGGAAGCACTCCATCTTTCCTCGGATTACCGGCTTAGAATCCTACCGGAAGTGGCAAAGGTCCTTTTTCTATGTGAAGAGCCGGCTGACCGGGATGTTCTCAACCTGCCGGAGTTCAACATCGCTCCCCCCACAGCCGAGTTAAACTGGAACTATGATCCGCAGGAGAGCATTCCTGAGGTCCAACTGATCCACCAAACCCTTGAGGGGCTGCTGGAGAAGAAGTTGAGTGCAGACGACCTCTTGAGGACTTTCGTCATGCGCCGAGTTAACCCTCTTCAGCACCGTGTGCACAAGATTTGCCACATGAGTGGCTTGCTGGACCCTATCCGGGTCAGCACCCATGATCTTACTCACCCCCAAGTTAGGAGACGGGTCAAGGCCATCGCCCAGACCGAGATGGCGGACGATTGGCAATGGGGTGTAGAGCCGTTTGAGCGATCCCGGCTTCCGCCTCCGGTTAGTTTGTCACCTTTGAATCGACATTGCTCTGCCTTCCGAGGCTACTTTTATCTCGGTGATGCACTTTCTGACTAATCCGAATCTACTTTGCTTTTCCTGCAGCTGTTTACTCGACAAGCCACCGAAGATGGGGACCTGAAGACCAGGAAATGGACAAAAGATCGCCGTGCGCGACCCGAGGAGACTGAAGATCCGGACAACGAGGATTATATGCCGGTTCCTCGTGCCAAGGCTTCTACCTCGGGTAAGCCATCCGCCCATGTCTTTGTTCAAGACTTGTCCGACGACGAAGATGATGATTGTCAAATCCTAGATCCCATTGATGCTATTCCTATTTCATGGTCTCCACCTCCTGCTACAGCCAATCCGGGTGCGCAAGGCACATCCCGGAAACGCGCCGGCGCGTCCGGGTCAGCGGCTCCTCCGGCTAAGAAAGCCAAGAAGGTCGTTACCAAGCGTAAGGCCAAGGTCCTACCAACTAGCAAGGGGTAAGATAAACTTCGTATAATTTTCTTGCTTTCCTTCTTTCCTTCTTTCCTTTAACCGATGTTAATCTCATCCGAATTAACATTCTACCTCGGTTTATGCAGTGATCCGATCGCCACCAAACAGACCCATAGTTCTATTCGGTCTCCTGTTCCTTCATCGCCACCTCTGACGACCAACATCGGGATTAGCAGCCCCGGAGGGGCAATCCCTTCCCGGTGCGCGCTAGCTCAGCCGACATTCCGCCGCCGAATCTTGATTCGGATCTGGGAGAGGACCAGGGCCTCGAGCAAACCTCGGCTCCGGGTCAAGACCAGTCTCCCCTCTCTCCTCTTAAGGATTTGGAGACGGAGCGGGGTAAGACTCCGACTGAGACCTCGTCTAAGTTGGATCCTCGACCCTCACCTCGCGCACAGCATAAGCACACCAAGCAACAACAACAGTTGAAACAACAACAGAAGCAGCAGCAGAAACAGCAGCAGCAACAGCAGAAGGAGAAGCCGCAGCAGCAGAAACAGCAGCAGCAACAGCAGAAGGAGAAGCCGCAGCAGCAGAAGGAGAAGGACCAGAAAACAACAACAGGAAAGACAGCAAAAGCTGCAGCAGGAGAAACAGCAGAAGCTGCAGCAAGACAAGTCTCGGAAGCAGCAGCAGCCCCCAGTGCCGGTCCATACTCCGGCACCACCGCCTCCAAGTGTACCAACTCAGCAAGCCTCTGGCCAACCTTCAACCGTCCAGAGCAAGCAAATTACTGTGACTCCAACAGCAAATCGGGCGTACCAAGACCTCTCCGAAATGATTTCCCGCCCCCGGGTCAACAGCCATGTTCTTCCGAGTCTTCGTACTCCGAGTGATAACAGCCTCGGCTCGGTTGGACAGTATGTGATGGATTGGAACGCCGCGGACCCGAGCGAAGTTTCTTCTACTCCGGCAAATCCACACCCGGTTGGCCCCGGCCTGGTTGCACAATCCCTACACTCCATGCAGGTCTCGGCCCTTCAGGCTAGCAGGGTTGTCGAGGTAAATCTCTCGGAACTTAGCACTTACTTTACAATGATCAATAGTCACACCATCCACAGTCCCCGAGATTCGGGCTGAGTAACTGATACTCGTCCGAGTAATAGGTAACTCGGCGCGAATCTTCAAAAACTTGATCATTGAACTTAACTTGTTAAAAACACTGGGATGCCCAGTCCAAGAGTCTCGTGTCGAGTTTACCCGGCATGAGCTTACATTAAACTCGGATAACCAGTCCCCTAGTTTCATGTCTAGCTGACTCGGTATGATCTTTTATCAATCTCGGGCTCCAGTCCCCGAGATTCTTTTTACCCTCGCTAACATCTTTTCTTCTGGCAGGATTGCACCAACACTCGGAGCCGGATCTTCAAGAACCTAGCCTTGGAGCACCGGGCGCTTAAGCTCTCCTTCCAGAATCAGCAGGAGGAAAAAGAAGGAAACGGAGCACAAGCGTGCTCTGAAAGAAGAACAATCCGAGGTGACTCGGCTCAAGCGGGAGCTTGACCGGGTCGAGAAAGAGAAGACTGAGCTGAAAAAGGAGAGGAACACGTTGAAGACAGCTCTGGAGAAGCGTGCCGCTGGTGACCAGAAGATTCAAGCGCATATCACTGTATGCGAGGCTAAAGCTACCAAAGCTTCAGAAGAGTCGGATGCCCTCAAGGCAAATGCTGCCAAGTGGCTGGCTGAGCTCACCAAACTCAATGCCGAAATGGACAGTAAGTTTCCTGAATCATATCCTTTTTCTTTATATCTTCCTGACATGAAACTTTGTGTCGGTGTCTCATTTGATTCGGTGTCAGCCTATTTGCTCTCAGAACACTTTGAGCACTGCCAAGCTGCAGCAGCCAACACTGTGAAGAAGGCCCGAGCTAGGAGGGCCGAGGCATCTGGAGCTCCGCTACCCGAGGCTTGGGATATCGACGATCACTTGATCGCACTCCAAGCTCGCATTTCTCCCTTGAAGAGCATCGGCGTCGAGCTTCTTAATGCCAGCATCCGAGCCTACCATGTCTTGTGGCCCGAATCTCCCAGTGTCAAGACTATTGCCGAGTTATCCACATGCTTGCAGCAAACCGAGTCTCGGTTAAGGGAATGGAGGTCTTCTTCTGCTCGTGCCGGGGCCGACGCAGCCTTGCTTTTTCTCATGTCTTGGTATGAGGAAATTAACCTCGACGGCTTGCGTACCCTGCGCAATGGCTCCCCATGGGCTACTGATCCGGCATTGATCGCGAAGCGTGGGGAAGCTGCTACTTTCATGGCCAGGTTTGCCAACACTCGGTCTGTTGAACCTGGTGTGGTTTACTCGGATGATGAAGACGAAGAAGAAGAGGAAGTCAACACTGATGGTGACTCTGAGCAAGAATACGGTGACTCTGACTCCGAGTCTGATGACTCCGAATCAACTCTTGATGCCTCGGCTAAGACTGCGAAAGAATCTGCTGCCGAGATCTCCAAAGAGCCAGCGGTTGACCCGGCCAAACAGAGTGCTACCGAATCTGCTACTCCGCTGACCAAAGCTACTCCTGCAACCGAGGTTGCTCCCTCATCCGGGTCTGTCCCTGAAACCGAGGCTGCTCCTTCAACAGAGGTTCCTCTTCCACCGAGGTTCCTGCGTCATCCGGGTCTGTCCTGCAACCAAAGCTGCTCCTTCCTCCGAAGCCGCTGCTTAACTTAGATGAATTCAAACTGTTAAATCCCCGGAATGCCGGGTGCAGATGTAATATACATTTTAAGTTCCTCCGAGACTACTTTTATTTTGCTTAATTCGAACAAGACGAGGTTTATGTTGGATCAATTTAAACCGAGTCCCCGAGTTTATTTTCTTGTTCACTATACTTGTCAATCTTTGCTCTTGTCTACCATTTAGGCGTTCGACAGTCGAGTCACAAGATAGGAATTATAGCATACAATACTTCATAACATTCGAGTTGGGGTTTAAAGTCATCCGACATAAACAAATATGAAAAACAGGGTTAGTAAACAAGCTATGCCGAATCATTTTTGGCCGAGTCTCCGAGTTCATTTTCATGTTCACTACGAACCATCACCTCAGCTCTTGACTGCCTTTTTTGGCGTTTGTCAGTCGAGTCACAAGATCACAATAAGATAGCATACAGTACTTTGAACTTCGAGGCAAGGCTTCAAATCATTCGGCATAGGAAAAACATAAATGAAAAAACAAAAGATGACACAAGCATATAGACGAGGCAGTCCCCGAGTTTTGATTCGGGGTGCCGACATTTCATTCATATAGAAACCGAGATACATACACTGCGCCCTTTATGAGTAAAAGGGTCGGAGTAGAGCTATATTCCATGGACGCTTGGTTTCCTCTCCGGATTTGTCCATCCTGTGCTTCATCGGTTCCTGTGCATCTATAAGATAGTATGAATCATTGTGCAGAGCCTTGCTCACAATGAACGGTCCCTCCCATGGAGGTGTCAACTTATGTCGGCCTGCAGTGCGTTGCACCAGCCTCAGTACCAAATCTCCCTCTTGGAACACCCGAGGGCTGATCTTCCGGCTATGATAGCGTCGGAGATTTTGCTGGTATATTGCTGACCGAGATAAGGCCAGCTCTCGGGCCTCTTCAAGTAGGTCAACACCATCTTCCCGGGCTTCTTTTGCCTCGGTTTCAGTGTACATTGTCACTCTCGGTGCATCATATTGTATGTCGGTTGGCAGAACAGCTTCTGCTCCATAAACCAGAAAGAATGGTGTGTAGCCAGTCGATCGATTCGGTGTGGTCCTGAGACCCCATAATACTGCTGGGAGCTCATCTATCCAACAACCCGGAGTGCGTAACAATGGTGCAATTAACCGAGCCTTTATGCCATCTAGTACCAAGGCATTTGATCTTTCTACCATCCCATTGGCCTGTGGGTGTGCAACTGCAGCTACATCCAGCTTAATTCTCTTCTCGGCACAAAACCGAGCAAATTCTCCCACAGCAAAGTTGGTTCCATTATCTGTGATGATACTGTGTGGATAACCATATCTCAGAATTATGTCCTTCAAGAAAGTCACTGCTGTATGTCCATCACATTTCCGGATTGGCTTTACCTCTATCCATTTGGTGAATTTGTCCACCATCACCAGTATATGAGTCATGTTACCTCGGGCTGGCTTGAATTCTCCCACCATGTCAAGGCACCAAACAGCAAAAGGCCAAGTGATTGGAATTGTCTTGAGTGCCGAGGCTGGCATGTGAATCTTTTTTGCAAATCTCTGACATCCTTCACATTTTCTGACTATGTCTTCAGCTTGTTGCAAAGCAGTGGGCCAGTAGAACCCATGCCGAAATACTTTGGCCACCAAGGCTCTTGAGCAGGCATGATGTCCACACTCCCCTTGATGAATCTCTAGGAGCATTTCTTCTCCTTCTGCCGGGTCAACACACCTCTGCAGCACTGTGGTTGTGCTTCTCTTGTATAGCTCCTTATTGATGATGGTGTATGCTTTTGCTCTTCTCAACACTTGCCTAGACTCGGTTCTATCATCCGGCAGGCTCCCATTAACAAGATATGTCATTATAGGTTGTGCCCACTCCGGGACAGGTCTTACAGGAAACACTGGCATATCTACATCCATTGGCTCAGCATCTACTGGCTCGTCCGACATTTCCTCGTCAGTCCCCGGGTTCTGCTTGGCAGTCCCCGAGTTATCCCCGACATAACCGACATCAACATCCATTGGAACTGCATCTGACTTTGGCATCGGCGGGATATAAATTGATTCGGATTCTGGCGATGGCTTAATGGACGGCTTTCTCAAATGCTCCAAAGCTATTCCGGGTGGAATTGGATCTCTGGATGAACCGAGTTTGGATAGTACATCGGCAGCTTCATTCTCTGCCCGAGGTATATGTGTGTACTCGCATCCTTCAAAAAATCCCGAAATTTTCTGACATGAAATCGATATGATGCCATGTTGGCATCCACTGCATCCCAATTTCCCGAGGTTTGATGTATAACCAGAGCCGAATCACCGAAGCACTCAATTCGGCGAATCCCCACTTCCTTGGCCACATTAAGCCCATGGATGAGTGCCTCATACTCGGCTACATTATTGGATGCGGTGAAATGAATTTGCAGCACATATCTCAGTTGATCCTTCTTCGGTGAGGTAAGAACTACTCCGGCACCCAAACCAATCTTTGTCTTGGATCCATCAAAATGCATTGTCCAGTAATTCGGGTCATGGGCTGGTGGCTCATACTGCATCTCGGCCCAATCCACAAGGAAATCCGGCAGTGCCTGAGATTTGATTGCATCTCTTCTCTCATACTGTGGAGTGTAAGGGGATAACTCGATTGCCCATTTGGCAACTCGGCCATTTGCATCTTTGCATCCGATGATCTCCGAGATAGGAGCTTCACACACCACCCTTATTGGATGCTCTTGAAAGTAGTGCTTCAACTTCTTGGCTGCCATATAGACACCATACACCATCTTCTGGTAATGAGGGTAATTCTGCTTGGATGTCGATATCACCTCACTCAGATAATACACCGGCCTCTGCACGGTTTTGCCATCTTCTTCCGCTCCACCACTACTACAGCACTCACAACTCGGTTTGTGGCTGCAATATAGAGCAACATCGGCTCTTTGGGCAGTGGGGAAGCAAGTATCGGAGCAGTGACCAACATCTTTTTTAACTCGGCAAAAGCCGCATTTGCCTGTGGAGTCCACACAAAGTTATTGGTTCTTTTCATCAATTGATACAAGGGCAAGGCCTTTTCTCCTAACCGGCTTACAAACCGGCTTAGGGATGCAAGACAACCAGTAAATTTTTGCACATCTTTAAGATTTTGAGGCAACCTCATATTTCAATAGCCCGAATCTTTACCGGATTAGCTTCGATACCTCGGCTAGATACAAGGAAACCGAGTAATTTTCCTGCTGGTACACCAAATGTACATTTATCCGGGTTAAGTTTCATCCGGTATTTTCTCAAATTTGCGAATGTTTCTCTTAGATCATCGATCAAGGTTGATTTCTCTTTAGTTTTTATGACTATGTCATCGACATACACCTGCACATTTTTTCCTATTTGATTCTGCAAACATTTTTGCATACACCTTTGATAAGTAGCACCGGCATTTCTCAAACCGAATGTCATGACACGATAGCAATAAGCCCCATACGGGGTGATAAATGCAGTTTTCATTTGATCATCCGGATTTAACGGTATCTGGTGAAAACCAGAGTAAGCATCTACAAAGGATAACAGCTCACACCCGGCTGTGGAATCGATCACTTGATCTATCCGAGGCAGCGGGAATGGATCCTTAGGACATGCTTTGTTAATCAATACACATACGCCACACTTTGGCTACATTTGGGTCATCCTTTTTCTTCTCTACCAGGACCGGGTTAGACAACCAGTCCGGGTGCAGTACCTCCATGATGAATCCGGCTGCCAGTAGCCGGGTCAGCTCATCTTGTATCACTTGCCTTCTCTCGTCCGAAAGTCGCCGCATCGGCTGCTTCACGGGCTTCATCTCGGGCCTCACAAATAATGAGTGCTCAGCCAACTCCCTCGGAACACCTTCCAGGTCATGATTCGACCATGCAAAGATGTCTCGGTTCTCACGGAGGAATTGGATGAGCTCGCCTTCCTATTTCTCCGTTAACCCGCTCCCTATGATAGCCTTGCGCTCGGGGTGCTCCGGGTCAACAGTGATCTTCTTGGTCTCCTTGGGCGCCTCGAACGCCGCATTTTGCTCCATGTGGGCCATTCCCGGCATGCCGAGTTGCGCAGCTTGAGCCATGGCCACCACCTGCTTCATCTTTTTCTTCTCAGCAGCTATGATCAGAGACTCGGCCAAGTTAGAGCCAGCCGAGGCACACTCGATGGAGCTCTTGTAGTTACCCGCAATGGTAATGATACCATTCGGTCCTGGCAGCTTCATCTTCAGGTAAGCCATGTGGGTGGATATCATGAACTTGGCCAGAGTTGGCCTGCCGAGTAGAGCATGGTATGGACTTTCGAGGTCTACTATCTCGAACAGGACAGTCTCGGTCCTGGAGTTCTCCTTGGTGCCGAGACATACATCAATCCACATTTTACCCATAGGTGCACATGAGACACCAGGCACTATACCATGAAAAGTTGTGTCGGTTGGTAACAACATGTTGGCAGTAATACCCAACTTCACCATTGTGTCTCGGTACATGATGTTGATGCTGCTGCCATTGTCAATCAGAACCTTGCTGAATCTGACATTCTGGTTGGGCCCAATAAATGTTGGGTCCACCACCAGAGCATAACCTCCTGGGGTTGGCATGATTCGGGGGTGATCTTTTATCCCCCAGGTAATCTCCTGATCCGACCAGTGCATATATTTTGGCACAGCCGGCATAACAGCATTGACCTCCATCTGGCGCCGCGCCCGACTCTTTTTGTCAGTTGCCTCGGTCACGAACACCACATAACTATGATGAGCTTCATGATACTCATTCTGGCGATTAGGCCGGCATTGCCATAGTTGCCTCCGTGGTTCACCTGATTCACATCATTCGGTTCCCTCCTGTTATCATTCGGCCTCTGTTGCTGCTGTTGATTCGGCCGGTTCACCGGAGTGTTGTTTGCCCGGTCAGCGCAACACGCTGCTGAGGTTTCGGCAGTGGCGGCCTCGGAGGACCACCCTCTGGTTTCCTCCGGATCCAGCTCCTTCCCTCAAGGTCCTATGGTACCAACTGCATTGCCGAGTCGAGTGATGTGCCGGCCCACGCTTATCATTGGTGTGGTATCTGCATGGTCCATCCAGCATTGCCTCATAAGTGGCAGGCAGTTGTGCATCTTGGTTCCAGGTTTCTTTCCATCTTGGTTCTGGCCCCAAGGTGGGCCATTGTTCTTCGGCCTCTGGCTGCTACCAGCACTCGGTTGCTCTTGATCTACCGCAGCAACCATGTTTGACCCGTACCGAAGATCCGGCCGATCTTCCCTTCTCTTGTGTCCAAAGTTCTGGCTATCATTAGGCCCGAACTGTCCGGGTCTGCTGTTACCCGGGTTTCGTCGACTCGGCTCAGCCGCGTTGAGCAGAGGCTGCATTGGATCTCCAAGTGCATAACTGTCTGCAATCCGAATTGTCTCGGCCAAAGTGGCTGGCATCTCCCTTTGTAACCTTTGCCACAGCATGGAGCCATGTCGGCATCCCTGGGCAAACCATGAAATGGCCTGCGCCTCCACAACTCCTTCGCAGGAATTGCGCACTGTACTCCACCGAGTCAAGTAGTCTCGGTCAGTCTCATTCTGCCTCTGCACACACATAGCCAACTGCTGTGGCCGATTCGGCCTCTTGTATGTGCTAGAGAAGTTACTCACAAAGGCTTCTTCAAAATCCAGCCAGCAGTTGACACTGCCCTCACTCAGATTGTTCAACCAAATTCGGGCTGGTCCTTCCAACATCTGAGGTATGTATCTCACAGCCCACCGGCGGTTTCCTCCGGCCACATTTACTGCCGAAAGATAATCCGACAGCCAGTCCTCTGGCTTGGAGTTACCATCATAGGTCTTCGAACCTCGGGGCAACTGAAAGTGCGGCACTGACGGCTCCCCCATGATTCGGGGCCCGAAGCATTTAGGTCCAGGTGGGCCCTGCTCTTCCAGTATCTCAGACCAATGGAGCCTGTCCAACTTGATGCGTGCATCACCCGGCGCCAACATGCGCGGTCCTAACCTGTCTCCCAGTGCATTGTCATATCTCTGATATCCGGCTCTCTCCAGAGCCGAATTGCCATCATCATATCGGTTGTTCCTTGGTCAACACCTTGCGGTTCCTGAACATGCGCAACATTTGGGTGTTGCTGACCATGGTTTTGAGTCGGATACCGAGGTGGTGACCTCGGCCAGCTGGATTGGGATTCCCCTGACCCGGATTTCCCTGAGCCGGGTTACTCCTAGCCCGGCCTGCACCGTTCTGCCCGGCCATCTGCTTTTCAGCATAGTCCGGGTTGTAGGTCTGGATCTGCTTGTTCTTTCCCGAGTTTACACTCGGGTTACGATCTCTACTCGGATGCGGCGAGGAAGCTTGACCTTTGGACCTCTGACTGCCGGCCTTAGCCGAGTGTACAATCTGGGAACCCCCAGCCATGGTGTTGCCCTTCAAACATGCCTCATTCTGTCGGTTGGCTATTGCCACCAACTCATTCACTCTTGCTTGTTGCTTCTGGTAAGCTTCGCCGGTTAAACCGGCTAGCTCAGCTCTTGCTGCCTCTGCAGCTCTAAGGGTCTTGGCAGGAGAGCTATAATTCGGCTTTGCTGCCGTTACCCGAGTCGTACTTGACCCGGATCTACCATCCCTAGCCATCTCTACATTGAGGCCTTTGCCTCTCTTACGCACATCAGCCATGCGAGCAGCATCAAGGCCATGAGCCTTGTTATACTCACGCATTGATCTATCAAACTCTCTCTAGTCTTGGCCATTTCCAAGGCCTCAGCATGCAGGTCCTTGCGCTGCTGCTCTAACTCTTCCTCGGTCAGGGCTACACCCGTACCAGGTACTATGGGAACGGCGAGTCTTTCGATCACCTTATCCAGAGGAAGAGGCCTGACCGCGGACGTGCCGCCCTGCTCCCGGGTCACCCTCTCCAGGGGTGGCCTGGCCGTCCTAACCGTCTTCTCCGGAGTCTCGGCATCATCCTCCAGACCAGCTCCAGCCGCAGTTCCGGTCATCATGACCTCTGCGCAGCTCTCGGGGCGAGTGAGCGCCGACCGCGAGCCGCACAAAGAGCAGGAGGATCTTCTGCCTCCAGCACCCGCGCGGGGTACTTGCGGACGAGCTCGGTGGCGACGTAGGTGTGGAGGGAGCCGAAGGCGATGAGGCAGCCGTTGACCGGGAGAGGCCTGCCGCCGAAGCAACCGGCGTTGTCGCTGACGAAGTGCATGTCGCCGAGCTTGCACACCAACCCGCTGAGCACACGCTCGCCGGAGGTGGTGATGGAACCCGTCCGGATGAAGACTCCAGCCAGCGCCGCTGCTGGCCCCACGGTGGGCGCCAACTGTCGTGGTGGTGTCACGGCAGATGCCATAGGTATGGCTAAGTGTGGGGCCGAAAGGACGCTGGAGGTATCCGGGGAGGGCTTGCACGCTGAGAAGCGCGCACGGACGAACATCGAACCAAGAACACACAAGCACACACACGCGATTTACCCAGGTTCGGGGCCCTCGTGAGGAGGTAACACCCCTACTCCTGCCTGCTCTCGATGTATATGGGTGAAGCACAAGCACAAGTACAAGATCTGCTCCTTGAGCTGTATTGCTAGACTATGAACAGTGGTACGAGGTAGAAGATGAAGCTAAACACAAAGGGGGCAAATGAGCTCTTTCTTCTTCCGTCCCTCACGCAGGAGGAGGTACAGGGGTACTTATAGCTGTCCTGGTGACAACGGCTCTCTCCTCCACGGTGGCATCACGTGCTCCTGCAGAGATCTCCGGGATTCCTGCAGGAGACTCGCGCCTCCGGGATCTCCGGGTCGTCTCTGCCATGACAGGACCCTTTCTGTCTTGTCCCAGCTTATCCGGGCTGTCCCATCCCGGGATGTCGGTCTGCCAGGCTCCGGGTTCTCCGGCCAGGCGTGCTCCTCTGCCAGGCTAAAAGACAAAGCCCTTGACTTCCTATCCGAGGTAAGTTTCTCCTCTTCCTTAATCCGGCATGGATATGCCTGGTTTCCTTCCTTGACCCGGCAAGCTGTGCCGGATCATCTTCGTCCCTTTCCTGCACATGAGAATAAACAAGAGCAGACCGACGATGGTATGTCGGTTAAGATGACTCAGCCAACATGACCCGGCCTAAGTGACCCGGTTGTCATAAGCCGGTTTGTAATACACCATGTCTCGGTCCTTCCGGGACTTGGTTGACCCGGTTTGACCTTGACCCGGTCCACTCTCTAGAGCTCTTATACCACAACTTACCCTACCCGGGGGTAGCCCCCCGACATCGGTGAAGCATTATGATGATTTTCATGACCAAGCCTGGTGGTGAGAATGTCGCGACTCCCTTGCTAAGGATCACACGTGTAATCCCTCTTCTAGTATCCATGCATCCACTTGCTCCAACCCGTCAGCGTTTCGCCGTCCAGTACTCGACGCCGATGATGAGAGACAGCCTTTCAGCGTAGTAGTAGTGGTAGATCCAATCAACAAGATTAGATCTATATGAGATAGTAGAGAGGTTCTCAACACATGAGGTCTAGAGAGAAAAGCTTTGGAATAGGACACCTCAAAAAACCCTGAGCAATTGATGTGTTTACCCTTGGGGGTTGTTGGGGGGGGGGGGGGTTATATAGGAGGGAGGAGGGGAGCCGCACCCTCCCCTCCGCCAATTCGGATTGGACTCCTAGTCCAACTAGGATTCTGATGCATGTAAAATGCATACATGAACTTTGCACTTTAATTGCTTATATTCCAATCATATTTGCATCATATAAGGGTTATATCAATGTTTTATAATGATTTTTGGGAATATTCATTTATTTCCTATTTTTATGGAATTAACCCTGCACAGGCAGAAAACCCCGTTTTCTTATTTTAATGTTTCAGGGACCCAAACGTCAACGAAATCACCTGGAAATTTACGGGCGTCAATATTTGGAAGGAAGAAGACCTGTGGGCGAAGGAAGCGAACAAACGGAGGCCGAGGGCCAAACGGGGTGGCCCACGCGGCCAGGTACTGTGGCCGCGTGGGCCCACCCGTTTGGGCCTCGTGGCTCCGTTGCCGTCGATCTTCGCTCCACCGACATCGTCTTGACCTAAAAACGCCTATAAAAAAGGTCCCCCGACGTTCTCTGGAAGGAGCGCCGCACAAACACAGAAACACCGAAACGGAGATCAGGAGCTGCAGATTGGAGGGGGAAAACTCCGGCGGGGCGCTGCCGGCGTGGTCTCCATCTCTCCATCGACTTCTCCACCGTCTCCATGATGAAGAGGGAGTAGTCCACCTCTGGACTATGGGTTTGTGGAAGTAACTTATGTATCTCTCCTCTCTTGAGCTTCACTAATTAGCACCGTATGAGCTGCTGAACATGATTACGGTCACCGTTGTAATACCTTTGTGGTGGATCTTTATGAGTTAATATATGTTTGAGATTGCAATGTTTGTTTCAGTTATGAGTATAGATGCATATTATGTACCCCGTTCTTGTCTACTTGTTTTGATCAAGCATGTTTATGAGAGCGTGTGTGGGGGAACGTGTGCATTAGTTGGAGTAACGGGGGGTGGCTAGTGCAGTGAACGTGAGAGAAAGTTCTGCGATCCACTTTGGTATCTTTACCTTACTTTGTTACCTCACTAGGGATAAACTAAAATACCATGCTACCGGGGATGTGGGCGTGACCATTGCCACTACTCCATGACTAGATCTAGCATGTTCTTATTTTCACTTCATGTCATGATACTTAATGCTATACTCTGAGTTATCTTAATTACTGAGGTGTTATGATTTAGTTCGCATCTTGGTGGAGTATAAGAGAGGTTAATAACCAAAAGATCTCTATGTTAGGACGTGATGCCCATATATCTAAGTAACTTGTTATCAAACCCTGTGTTGCAATCTCATATGTTAACTGTGTGTTCCATTGTCTACCACTTTATAAAGAGAGAGTGCATTTGTGAAACCATGAACCCCAGTCCATTTTTAATCATAAGAAACACCTTTCCAACACCATATACCACTTTTCTATTTTCAGCCATCATTAAATCCGAAAATACAAAAATACTTTTCATCTTGCATACATCATTCAAAAACCCAAAAATATCATTTACCATTGCATCCACCATCATTGCATATTTATTTCTTGTTTGCATTGCATAACTATCCTGATATCATTCTTACACCTTGTGCTTGACAACCACAGGTGAGGTTGAGGACCAAAACATCTAACCTTGTTTTGTAGGTAACCAAAAGAAGGATAAGAAGATAAATCTACCACTTCAGATTCCCCGAGAGTTCGATATTAAACCCTCGAGTCACCCCTCGTGGGGAAAACTGTCTTCCACTTACTATACACTCTGCACTTGGAGTCTCAACCTAATCCCGTTTATTTTGCAGGTATCAAGCCTTGCTCTTCGGGACCATCAAGACGTTTTCTGGCGCCGTTGCCGGGGAATCGTAGCTGAGAGATTTATCCAAGGGTGTGCATCATCGCATTCATCTCACAACAAAGTCAACGTCACCAACTTGTGCTAACACCTAAGCTTGGGGAGGTTGCACCTACGTGAGCACCATCTTATCCATCTTTACTTACAAAGCAATTTATTTGTTTTGTTAGTGTCATTGCATATCATATCATATTTATTTCAGTTTTGCATAAAAAATTAAAAATACCAAAAAAAACTTGCTAAAATGGGAGAAAGAACTAAGTTGTGTGACTACACAAACACTCCTAATGATCAATTTATCACGAGAGCTATTGCCACACCTAAGATAAATGCTGAGAGTTATGAAGTAAGTCCTAGTTTGTTGAACTTGATAACTAGGGAACAATTTGGTGGTAGTGCTATGGAGGATGCCTCTATGCATCTTCATGACTTTGTTGAAATATGTGACATGCAAAAGTTTAAAAATGTGGAAAGTGATATCCTAAAACTGAAGTTATTTCCTTTTTCACTTAGAGGAAAAGCTAAAGAGTGGTTGCATTCCTTGCCATCTGGTAGTATTAATTCTTGGGATGATCTAAAAGAAGCTTTCATTAAGAAATATTATCCCCCTGTTAAAATTTTGCAAAATAGAAACAACATCCTTTCTTTTAGGCAAAATGAAAATGAACATGTTGCTATGGCTTGGGATAGGATAAAACTTATGCTTAGAACTTGTCCCTCACATGGAGTTAATGAATGGACCATATTACACTCTTTCTACAATGGTTTAAACTACATGTCTAGAAACATACTTGATTCTGCTGCTGGAGGTGCTTTTATGAGTAAGACTATAGTAGAAGCTAAAAATATATTGGAAAGCATTTTACAAAACTATAGTCAATGGCATACTGATAGGGCACCTAATCCTTCTAAGAAAGTGAACTCTATTGAAGAAACTAATGATTTGTCATCTAAAATGGATACTATTCTTGCTTTGCTTAATAAACCTAGTGTTGAAAATGTTCCTTTGCAAGAACTAGTTGGAAACAATTCTGAAAATATTGATGTCAACTTCATTAGGAACTATGGTAATAATGGGTATGGTAACAACAATTATAACTCTTATAATAAACCCCCATATGTGCCAAATAAATATGCTTCTAGTGGTAATGTTTCTAGTGACTTGGAAAACACCATTAGATCTTTTATATCTACCCAAAAAGAGCTTAATAAGGAATTTATCTCTAAGTTTGAAAAACAAGATGCTTTGTTTGAAAGGGTAGATCAGCTTACTAAGGAAGTCTCATCATTAAAGAGCATCATTACAGCCCAAAAACATGAGGAAACAATAAAATATTGCCAAGAGGTTATCAATAAGTCTTGGGAACACATTCATGAGCAAGAGAGAGTTGCTAAAGAATCTATTGGGGTAATGAAAGAGGTTGAAGTTGAGGAAGTTAAAATGCTTAATGAAGTCAAGGATCCTTTGCTTGACTTAGAAAATTGTAGCTTGCATGAATTAATATCTATCTTACAAAAATTTGCAAGTGATCCTTCCATCAACACTAACCAAGCAGGTTTTGG
This sequence comes from Poa pratensis, assembly GCA_947311845.1. NCBI lineage: Eukaryota > Viridiplantae > Streptophyta > Magnoliopsida > Poales > Poaceae > Poa > Poa pratensis. The sequence goes on from CAMZMU010000082.1 coordinate 13,043,406, forward strand.
TTCTTATATTGCTAATCATGTCTTGAAAGAAAAGATTGCTAGGTACAACCAAGAGGCTATGATACCACCTAAGCTTGGGGATATGTGGATACCTAAGGTACTAGTAACTATTGGAAAAGAGACACACCATGCCATACTTGATCTAGGATCTAGTGTCTCTGTTTTATCTAAAGAACTATATGAAGTGCTTGAATTGAAAAATCTTGAAAAATGCTCTATTGAACTAGCACTTGCTGATGACTCTATTAAACATGCTTTGGGAAAAGTAAGTGATGTTATGGTAGAGTTACATATGACTTTTGTGCCTGTGGATTTTCTAATCATGGACATGGGGAATAAAACCTCTAGTCCTATTATTCTTGGAAGACCTTTTCTTCGTACCACAGGTGCTATCATTGATTCAAAGGAAGGGAATGTAAAGTTTCAGTTTCCACACAAGAAGTGCATGGAACACTTTCCAAGGAAGAGGGAACCACCAAAGTTCAAGCTCCCTCATGAGCTTCGTCCACAATAAAACAACAAGTAAGAAGCCTAGCTATATGGCTATAAAGAAAGCGCTTTGCGGGAGGCAACCCGGTTATTTTGTGTGTTTTTCTTTGTGTCCTCTTGCTGTAACAAGAGATTTTGTGTCTAGTTAGGTTCTGGAGTTTTTAATAAAGTGCCAAGTTTTACCCTTTTTGGTTTGAAAAAGTTGCTTATAGCGTTCGGAGATTTTATTCCTGCACAAGTCAGTGCACGGTATGATTTTTAATTCTTATTCTGTAACTCCGAATGAGCTCATATTTGAACTGTAGTTGCAACTTTTCATCCTCTGTATGCATGAATTTTTCGGAATTTTTCGAGAAAGTTTGGTAGGGTAGAAAAATACGTTTTGCTGCTGCTGTTTTTCTGGACAGATTCTGTCCCATTTTGTTTGATGCATGCTTTGAGCTTTTAAGTTGAATCTTTTTGATCCAATTGAGTTTATGAGTAGGCATACAACATTATACACTTTCTGGACATGTCATATGAATTTTTGTTCAAGGATTATATGCAGCAAGGAACCTATTTGTTTATCACTATTAATGCACCCCACAGAAAAGAGATGGGAGAAACGGTGTTTTGAAGTTTTTTCACAGGGATTGGAGGAGATGCACCAAGAGCTATCCAAGGATGGTGAAGACCATAAGCTTGGGGATGTGAAGACAACCCCGCTGGACCTACACACTCTCGGTTTGCACACGTCCAACTTCTGTTTTTCGATCGAAACACTTTATCGCATAAACTTGGAGCGTCGTTTTTGTTTTTGTTTGAGTCTTGAGAGACCACCACACTATCAATTATATATGAGAGAGCTACTGGAAATATGGGTTGAAATATGTTGGATGCTTTTATAAGATTGGGAAAAGGGATGTTTGACTTGATTTTTAATGATACATATAGTTGCATGATTCATGAGCTTGTTTATGAGTAATAGTTTGCAAATTCTTTTTGTAGAGCTATCACTTATTCATGTTTTGGTGCTGATTGTTATTTACTTGGTTTAACATGGATTAGTTAGTTCTATGGACACTCATGCATGCATCTAGATGGTCAACTTTCTCCCTTTTGCTAGCCCAAAAACTCCAACAAGCAAAAACTTGTTTCCAACACCTTCAACCAAAGTTATTCCAGTGAGTCCACCATATCTACCTATTGGCTTTATGCTATTCCGAGTATGTTTAACATGTTGTTTGTGTTATCTTACCTCTGAATGAAAATGTTTATGTTATTGATTGCAATGGAAAAAATTGGTTATATAGCTCTCACGAACTTGATGCACAATGTTCTTTTATTTGCATAATAAAACTTGACCCATTGTGATTAAGATTATGATGTTTGTGGCTTGATGAATGTTTTGGGTTGGAAGTTAGCCCATATGTGCTGTCACATGGCAAGCTTTCAACACGCTCTTCATCTCATTTAGTTGATATCATGTGCTTTTGTCTATGGATGCTTATCATGTTGAAATAAATGTGGAAATAGAGTGAGTTTAAATGAGTTTGTGTAAATGGTTAGAGAGACGCCTGGGCCGCTAATCTAAGCCATGCATCATTCATGGTGGAAATTTACTTACATACTATGGTGAACCTTCTGTGATACACCTTGCAATAAAAAACTATTCCAAATGGTAAATAAAAAGGGTGTTGAGATTGTTCATTTTGTTTGTTTGTCTTGTCATTTTGATATGGGCTTGTTCCATATCTTGGGACAAGAGGTACCCCAGTTGACGCTCTTGATGATACTATTATGCTTACAATGATATTTAATTGAACTTGCTTTGTTTCCCAAGTTGAGTAACACATGGTGTAAGTACTTGTATTCAAGGGGCATGAGACATTCAACCCATTCTTTATCAAGCACACTACTCATATTTGCTTTCACTTTAACCTTAATCATTCAAGATGCTATGATAGGGGCAATGAGAGCTTGACACCAATGAATACCTTATTGCAATCATTAACTTAAGTAGAAGAGTTTGGAAGTTGGATGAAACTTATGCATGCTTTACCTCTACTCACATATACATCTTTCCAAAGTGTACACCTATCATATTCAGATTTTCATCTACACTCTATGACCATTGTAGGATGTTCTACTTATCATTATGCATACATGTGTTCCATATTACTTGCTACCATGTTACACTTTGTGAACTATCAATGAACATCCTTGTCTTGAATACTTGATATCACTTCATAAACTATTTGCATATTGCTACTCCTTTGAAGAATGAATCATTTGACTATATGTAGCAATAGTAATCATCTTTGATATCCATTGTTAAGTATTAAATTGCAAAGTCCATGTTAGTTTTATCATCTTCATACTCGAGGACGAGCATGGATTAAGCTTGGGGATGTTGATGCATGTAAAATGCATACATGAACTTTGCACTTTAATTGCTTATATTCCAATCATATTTGCATCATATAAGGGTTATATCAATGTTTTATAATGATTTTGGGAATATTCATTTATTTCCTATTTTTATGGAATTAACCCTGCACAGGCAGAAAACCCCGTTTTCTTTTTTAATGTTTCAGGGACCCAAACGTCAACGAAATCACCTGGAAATTTACGGGCGTCAATATTTGGAAGGAAGAAGACTGTGGGCGAAGGAAGCGAACAAACGGAGGCCCGAGGGCCAAACGGGGTGGCCCACGCGGCCAGGTACTGTGCCGCGTGGGACCCACCCGTTTGGGCCTCGTGGCTCCGTTGCCGTCGATCTTCGCTCCACCGACATCGTCTTGACCTAAAAACGCCTATAAAAAAGGTCCCCCGACGTTCTCTGGAAGGAGCGCCGCACAAACACAGAAACACCGAAACGGAGATCAGGAGCTGCAGATTGGAGGGGAAAACTCCGGCGGGGCGCTGCCGGCGTGGTCTCCATCTTCTCCATCGACTTCTCCACCGTCTCCATGATGAAGAGGGAGTAGTCCACCTCTGGACTATGGGTTTGTGGAAGTAACTTATGTATCTCTCCTCTCTTGAGCTTCACTAATTAGCACCGTATGAGCTGCTGAACATGATTACGGTCACCGTTGTAATACCTTTGTGGTGGATCTTTATGAGTTAATATATGTTTGAGATTGCAATGTTTGTTTCAGTTATGAGTATAGATGCATATTATGTACCCCGTTCTTGTCTACTTGTTTTGATCAAGCATGTTTATGAGAGCGTGTGTGGGGGAACGTGTGCATTAGTTGGAGTAACGGGGGGTGGCTAGTGCAGTGAACGTGAGAGAAAGTTCTGCGATCCACTTTGGTATCTTTACCTTACTTTGTTACCTCACTAGGGATAAACTAAAATACCATGCTACCGGGGATGTGGGTGACCATTGCCACTACTCCATGACTAGATCTAGCATGTTCTTATTTTCACTTCATGTCATGATACTTAATGCTATACTCTGAGTTATCTTAATTACTGAGGTGTTATGATTTAGTTCGCATCTTGGTGGAGTATAAGAGAGGTTAATAACCAAAAGATCTCTATGTTAGGACGTGATGCCCATATATCTAAGTAACTTGTTATCAAACCCTGTGTTGCAATCTCATATGTTAACTTGTGTGTTCCATTGTCTACCACTTTATAAAGAGAGAGTGCATTTGTGAAACCATGAACCCCAGTCCATTTTTAATCATAAGAAACACCTTTCCAACACCATATACCACTTTTCTATTTTCAGCCATCATTAAATCCGAAAATACAAAAATACTTTTCATCTTGCATACATCATTCAAAAACCCAAAAATATCATTTATCATTGCATCCACCATCATTGCATATTTATTTCTTGTTTGCATTGCATAACTATCCTGATATCATTCTTACACCTTGTGCTTGACAACCACAGGTGAGGTTGAGGACCAAAACATCTAACCTTGTTTTGTAGGTAACCAAAAGAAGGATAAGAAGATAAATCTACCACTTCAGATTCCCCGAGAGTTCGATATTAAACCCTCGAGTCACCCCTCGTGGGGAAAACTGTCTTCCACTTACTATACACTCTGCACTTGGAGTCTCAACCTAATCCCGTTTACTTTTGCAGGTATCAAAGGCCTTGCTCTTCGGGACCATCAGATTCCACCTGCCATATAACTCCTATTATTTCCTTTTTTTTTCCCTTCCTTTAATTATGGGATAAAA
>CAMZMU010000082.1:13048089-13133424 GCA_947311845.1 Poa pratensis
ATGACTTTGCACTTTAATTGCTTATATTCCAATCATATTTGCATCATATAAGGGTTATATCAATGTTTTATAATGATTTTTGGGAATATTCATTTATTTCCTATTTTTATGGAATTAACCCTGCACAGGCAGAAAACCCCGTTTTCTTATTTTAATGTTTCAGGGACCCAAACGTCAACGAAATCACCTGGAAATTTACGGGCGTCAATATTTGGAAGGAAGAAGACCTGTGGGCGAAGGAAGGCGAAACAAACGGAGGCTCGAGGCCAAACGGGGGTGGCCCACGCGGCCAGGTACTGTGTAGCCGCGTGGGGCCCACCGTTTGGCCCTCGTGGCTCCGTTGCCGTCGATCTTGCTCCACCGACATCGTCTTGACCTAAAAACGCCTATAAAAAGGTCCCCGACGTTCTCTGGAAGGAGCGCCGCACAAACACAGAAACACCGAAACGGAGATCAGGAGCTGCAGATTGGAGGGGGAAAACTCCGGCGGGGCGCTGCCGGCGTGGTCTCCATCTTCTCCATCGACTTCTCCACCGTCTCCATGATGAAGAGGGAGTAGTCCACCTCTGGACTATGGGTTTGTGGAAGTAACTTATGTATCTCTCCTCTCTTGAGCTTCACTAATTAGCACCGTATGAGCTGCTGAACATGATTACGGTCACCGTTGTAATACCTTTGTGGTGGATCTTTATGAGTTAATATATGTTTGAGATTGCAATGTTTGTTTCAGTTATGAGTATAGATGCATATTATGTACCCCGTTCTTGTCTACTTGTTTTGATCAAGCATGTTTATGAGAGCGTGTGTGGGGGAACGTGTGCATTAGTTGGAGTAACGGGGGTGGCTAGTGCAGTGAACGTGAGAGAAAGTTCTGCGATCCACTTTGGTATCTTTACCTTACTTTGTTACCTCACTAGGGATAAACTAAAATACCATGCTACCGGGATGTGGGCGTGACCATTGCCACTACTCCATGACTAGATCTAGCATGTTCTTATTTTCACTTCATGTCATGATACTTAATGCTATACTCTGAGTTATCTTAATTACTGAGGTGTTATGATTTAGTTCGCATCTTGGTGGAGTATAAGAGAGGTTAATAACCAAAAGATCTCTATGTTAGGACGTGATGCCCATATATCTAAGTAACTTGTTATCAAACCCTGTGTTGCAATCTCATATGTTAACTGTGTGTGTTCCATTGTCTACCACTTTATAAAGAGAGAGTGCATTTGTGAAACCATGAACCCCAGTCCATTTTTAATCATAAGAAACACCTTTCCAACACCATATACCACTTTTCTATTTTCAGCCATCATTAAATCCGAAAATACAAAAATACTTTTCATCTTGCATACATCATTCAAAAACCCAAAAATATCATTTACCATTGCATCCACCATCATTGCATATTTATTTCTTGTTTGCATTGCATAACTATCCTGATATCATTCTTACACCTTGTGCTTGACAACCACAGGTGAGGTTGAGGACCAAAACATCTAACCTTGTTTTGTAGGTAACCAAAAGAAGGATAAGAAGATAAATCTACCACTTCAGATTCCCCGAGAGTTCGATATTAAACCCTCGAGTCACCCCTCGTGGGGAAAACTGTCTTCCACTTACTATACACTCTGCACTTGGAGTCTCAACCTAATCCCGTTTATTTTGCAGGTATCAAGCCTTGCTCTTCGGGACCATCAAGACGTTTTCTGGCGCCGTTGCCGGGGAATCGTAGCTGAGAGATTTATCCAAGGGTGTGCATCATCGCATTCATCTCACAACAAAGTCAACGTCACCAACTTGTGCTAACACCTAAGCTTGGGGAGGTTGCACCTACGTGAGCACCATCTTATCCATCTTTACTTACAAAGCAATTTATTTGTTTTGTTAGTGTCATTGCATATCATATCATATTTATTTCAGTTTTGCATAAAAAATTAAAAATACCAAAAAAAACTTGCTAAAATGGGAGAAAGAACTAAGTGTGTGACTACACAAACACTCCTAATGATCAATTTATCACGAGAGCTATTGCCACACCTAAGATAAATGCTGAGAGTTATGAAGTAAGTCCTAGTTTGTTGAACTTGATAACTAGGGAACAATTTGGTGGTAGTGCTATGGAGGATGCCTCTATGCATCTTCATGACTTTGTTGAAATATGTGACATGCAAAAGTTTAAAAATGTGGAAAGTGATATCCTAAAACTGAAGTTATTTCCTTTTTCACTTAGAGGAAAAGCTAAAGAGTGGTTGCATTCCTTGCCATCTGGTAGTATTAATTCTTGGGATGATCTAAAAGAAGCTTTCATTAAGAAATATTATCCCCCTGTTAAAATTTTGCAAAATAGAAACAACATCCTTTCTTTTAGGCAAAATGAAAATGAACATGTTGCTATGGCTTGGGATAGGATAAAACTTATGCTTAGAACTTGTCCCTCACATGGAGTTAATGAATGGACCATATTACACTCTTTCTACAATGGTTTAAACTACATGTCTAGAAACATACTTGATTCTGCTGCTGGAGGTGCTTTTATGAGTAAGACTATAGTAGAAGCTAAAAATATATTGGAAAGCATTTTACAAAACTATAGTCAATGGCATACTGATAGGGCACCTAATCCTTCTAAGAAAGTGAACTCTATTGAAGAAACTAATGATTTGTCATCTAAAATGGATACTATTCTTGCTTTGCTTAATAAACCTAGTGTTGAAAATGTTCCTTTGCAAGAACTAGTTGGAAACAATTCTGAAAATATTGATGTCAACTTCATTAGGAACTATGGTAATAATGGGTATGGTAACAACAATTATAACTCTTATAATAAACCCCCATATGTGCCAAATAAATATGCTTCTAGTGGTAATGTTTCTAGTGACTTGGAAAACACCATTAGATCTTTTATATCTACCCAAAAAGAGCTTAATAAGGAATTTATCTCTAAGTTTGAAAAACAAGATGCTTTGTTTGAAAGGGTAGATCAGCTTACTAAGGAAGTCTCATCATTAAAGAGCATCATTACAGCCCAAAAACATGAGGAAACAATAAAATATTGCCAAGAGGTTATCAATAAGTCTTGGGAACACATTCATGAGCAAGAGAGAGTTGCTAAAGAATCTATTGGGGTAATGAAAGAGGTTGAAGTTGAGGAAGTTAAAATGCTTAATGAAGTCAAGGATCCTTTGCTTGACTTAGAAAATTGTAGCTTGCATGAATTAATATCTATCTTACAAAAATTTGCAAGTGATCCTTCCATCAACACTAACCAAGCAGGTTTTGGTTCTTATATTGCTAATCATGTCTTGAAAGAAAAGATTGCTAGGTACAACCAAGAGGCTATGATACCACCTAAGCTTGGGGATATGTGGATACCTAAGGTACTAGTAACTATTGGAAAAGAGACACACCATGCCATACTTGATCTAGGATCTAGTGTCTCTGTTTTATCTAAAGAACTATATGAAGTGCTTGAATTGAAAAATCTTGAAAAATGCTCTATTGAACTAGCACTTGCTGATGACTCTATTAAACATGCTTTGGGAAAAGTAAGTGATGTTATGGTAGAGTTACATATGACTTTTGTGCCTGTGGATTTTCTAATCATGGACATGGGGATAAAACCTCTAGTCCTATTATTCTTGGAAGACCTTTTCTTCGTACCACAGGTGCTATCATTGATTCAAAGGAAGGGAATGTAAAGTTTCAGTTTCCACACAAGAAGTGCATGGAACACTTTCCAAGGAAGAGGGAACCACCAAAGTTCAAGCTCCCTCATGAGCTTCGTCCACAATAAAACAACAAGTAAGAAGCCTAGCTATATGGCTATAAAGAAAGCGCTTTGCGGGAGGCAACCCGGTTATTTTTGTGTGTGATTTTTCTTTGTGTCCTCTTGCTGTAACAAGAGATTTTGTGTCTAGTTAGGTTCTGGAGTTTTAATAAAGTGCCAAGTTTTACCCTTTTTGGTTTGAAAAAGTTGCTTATAGCGTTCGGAGATTTTATTCCTGCACAAGTCAGTGCACGGTATGATTTTTAATTCTTATTCTGTAACTCCGAATGAGCTCATATTTGAACTGTAGTTGCAACTTTTCATCCTCTGTATGCATGAATTTTTTCGGAATTTTTCGAGAAAGTTTGGTAGGGTAGAAAAATACGTTTTGCTGCTGCTGTTTTTCTGGACAGATTCTGTCCCATTTTGTTTGATGCATGCTTTGAGCTTTTAAGTTGAATCTTTTTGATCCAATTGAGTTTATGAGTAGGCATACAACATTATACACTTTCTGGACATGTCATATGAATTTTTGTTCAAGGATTATATGCAGCAAGGAACCTATTTGTTTATCACTATTAATGCACCCCACAGAAAAGAGATGGGAGAAACGGTGTTTTGAAGTTTTTTCACAGGGATTGGAGGAGATGCACCAAGAGCTATCCAAGGATGGTGAAGACCATAAGCTTGGGGATGTGAAGACAACCCCGCTGGACCTACACACTCTCGGTTTGCACACGTCCAACTTCTGTTTTTCGATCGAAACACTTTATCGCATAAACTTGGAGCGTCGTTTTTGTTTTTGTTTGAGTCTTGAGAGACCACCACACTATCAATTATATATGAGAGAGCTACTGGAAATATGGGTTGAAATATGTTGGATGCTTTTATAAGATTGGGAAAAGGGATGTTTGACTTGATTTTTAATGATACATATAGTTGCATGATTCATGAGCTTGTTTATGAGTAATAGTTTGCAAATTCTTTTTGTAGAGCTATCACTTATTCATGTTTTGGTGCTGATTGTTATTTACTTGGTTTAACATGGATTAGTTAGTTCTATGGACACTCATGCATGCATCTAGATGGTCAACTTTCTCCCTTTTGCTAGCCCAAAAACTCCAACAAGCAAAAACTTGTTTCCAACACCTTCAACCAAAGTTATTCCAGTGAGTCCACCATATCTACCTATTGGCTTTATGCTATTCCGAGTATGTTTAACATGTTGTTTGTGTTATCTTACCTCTGAATGAAAATGTTTATGTTATTGATTGCAATGGAAAAAATTGGTTATATAGCTCTCACGAACTTGATGCACAATGTTCTTTTATTTGCATAATAAAACTTGACCCATTGTGATTAAGATTATGATGTTTGTGGCTTGATGAATGTTTTGGGTTGGAAGTTAGCCCATATGTGCTGTCACATGGCAAGCTTTCAACACGCTCTTCATCTCATTTAGTTGATATCATGTGCTTTTGTCTATGGATGCTTATCATGTTGAAATAAATGTGGAAATAGAGTGAGTTTAAATGAGTTTGTGTAAATGGTTAGAGAGACGCCTGGGCCGCTAATCTAAGCCATGCATCATTCATGGTGGAAATTTACTTACATACTATGGTGAACCTTCTGTGATACACCTTGCAATAAAAAACTATTCCAAATGGTAAATAAAAAGGGTGTTGAGATTGTTCATTTTGTTTGTTTGTCTTGTCATTTTGATATGGGCTTGTTCCATATCTTGGGACAAGAGGTACCCCAGTTGACGCTCTTGATGATACTATTATGCTTACAATGATATTTAATTGAACTTGCTTTGTTTCCCAAGTTGAGTAACACATGGTGTAAGTACTTGTATTCAAGGGGCATGAGACATTCACCCATTCTTTATCAAGCACACTACTCATATTTGCTTTCACTTTAACCTTAATCATTCAAGATGCTATGATAGGGGCAATGAGAGCTTGACACCAATGAATACCTTATTGCAATCATTAACTTAAGTAGAAGAGTTTGGAAGTTGGATGAAACTTATGCATGCTTTACCTCTACTCACATATACATCTTTCCAAAGTGTACACCTATCATATTCAGATTTTCATCTACACTCTATGACCATTGTAGGATGTTCTACTTATCATTATGCATACATGTGTTCCATATTACTTGCTACATGTTACACTTTGTGAACTATCAATGAACATCCTTGTCTTGAATACTTGATATCACTTCATAAACTATTTGCATATTGCTACTCCTTTGAAGAATGAATCATTTGACTATATGTAGCAATAGTAATCATCTTTGATATCATTGTTAAGTATTAAATTGCAAAGTCCATGTTAGTTTTATCATCTTCATACTCGAGGACGAGCATGGATTAAGCTTGGGGATGTTGATGCATGTAAAATGCATACATGAACTTTGCACTTTAATTGCTTATATTCCAATCATATTTGCATCATATAAGGGTTATATCAATGTTTTATAATGATTTTGGGAATATTCATTTATTTCCTATTTTTATGGAATTAACCCTGCACAGGCAGAAAACCCGTTTTCTTATTTTAATGTTTCAGGGACCCAAACGTCAACGAAATCACCTGGAAATTTACGGGCGTCAATATTTGGAAGGAAGAAGACTGTGGGCGAAGGAAGCGAACAAACGGAGGCCGAGGCCAAACGGGGTGGCCCACGCGGCCAGGTACTGTGGCCGCGTGGGACCCACCCGTTTGGCCTCGTGGCTCCGTTGCCGTCGATCTTCGCTCCACCGACATCGTCTTGACCTAAAAACGCCTATAAAAAAGGTCCCCCGACGTTCTCTGGAAGGAGCGCCGCACAAACACAGAAACACCGAAACGGAGATCAGGAGCTGCAGATTGGAGGGGGAAAACTCCGGCGGGGCGCTGCCGGCGTGGTCTCCATCTTCTCCATCGACTTCTCCACCGTCTCCATGATGAAGAGGGAGTAGTCCACCTCTGGACTATGGGTTTGTGGAAGTAACTTATGTATCTCTCCTCTCTTGAGCTTCACTAATTAGCACCGTATGAGCTGCTGAACATGATTACGGTCACCGTTGTAATACCTTTGTGGTGGATCTTTATGAGTTAATATATGTTTGAGATTGCAATGTTTGTTTCAGTTATGAGTATAGATGCATATTATGTACCCCGTTCTTGTCTACTTGTTTTGATCAAGCATGTTTATGAGAGCGTGTGTGGGGGAACGTGTGCATTAGTTGGAGTAACGGGGGGTGGCTAGTGCAGTGAACGTGAGAGAAAGTTCTGCGATCCACTTTGGTATCTTTACCTTACTTTGTTACCTCACTAGGGATAAACTAAAATACCATGCTACCGGGGATGTGGGCGTGACCATTGCCACTACTCCATGACTAGATCTAGCATGTTCTTATTTTCACTTCATGTCATGATACTTAATGCTATACTCTGAGTTATCTTAATTACTGAGGTGTTATGATTTAGTTCGCATCTTGGTGGAGTATAAGAGAGGTTAATAACCAAAAGATCTCTATGTTAGGACGTGATGCCCATATATCTAAGTAACTTGTTATCAAACCCTGTGTTGCAATCTCATATGTTAACTGTGTGTGTTCCATTGTCTACCACTTTATAAAGAGAGAGTGCATTTGTGAAACCATGAACCCCAGTCCATTTTTAATCATAAGAAACACCTTTCCAACACCATATACCACTTTTCTATTTTCAGCCATCATTAAATCCGAAAATACAAAAATACTTTTCATCTTGCATACATCATTCAAAAACCCAAAAATATCATTTATCATTGCATCCACCATCATTGCATATTTATTTCTTGTTTGCATTGCATAACTATCCTGATATCATTCTTACACCTTGTGCTTGACAACCACAGGTGAGGTTGAGGACCAAAACATCTAACCTTGTTTTGTAGGTAACCAAAAGAAGGATAAGAAGATAAATCTACCACTTCAGATTCCCCGAGAGTTCGATATTAAACCCTCGAGTCACCCCTCGTGGGGAAAACTGTCTTCCACTTACTATACACTCTGCACTTGGAGTCTCAACCTAATCCCGTTTACTTTTGCAGGTATCAAGGCCTTGCTCTTCGGGACCATCAGATTCCACCTGCCATATAACTCTATATTTCCTTTTTTTTTCCCTTCCTTTAATTATGGGATAAAATAAATCTCACAAAACAAATAAAAGGAAACTTAGGGGGGGGGGGGGGGGAGGTGGTGCGCGTGCCATAGTGGGCCATGGGGCCCATGCGGCTGCACCACCGTGTGTGGCGTAGCCCTAGGGTACCCAGTGCCCACTCCGGCACTCCCCCCTTCCCGGGTTTCCCCCGAAACTCTTCCGGAACCATGTAACCCCTTTATATAAAATCATCGGCTCTATCCAACGATACCAGAAAGTCTTTCCAACATCCCGGGTCATCTCATGTTCGCTAATAAATCCCCCGAAAAGCTTTCAGCCGCTCACCCACATAATATGCCTCTCATGATAACTTCTCTGGGACACCTCCAATTCTCATCGGAGTTGTTCCTGAGACATCAGAGTAAATCCGACCACTTCTCATAACCACTATAACTAAAAAAATCGCAATAAAAGATTGACACAGCTTAAGCGTATGACCGGGAAGGTTCGACAATACACAGACATGTTCGAGTACCTACCGAACAATAACCAAGCCATGGACGCCCATGAGGCTGCTGTGTGTATTCGCGAATAACGAAAGAACCTTTTATGTTTCTCATTACGCTAATCCCCTTAGCTTCACGATACCAACGATATCACAAGGTGAGACAATGTGTACTATGTAATCAAACCATTAATTCGATCACTACACATGTAAACTCGTACGATATCATTCTCCTTTTCTCATTCATATCTCTGATATCCTTGTGATAAATCACATTATGTCTGGCCAGACGATTGGTTGATATCGGTGATACTGAGTTTGCCCACATGTATCTCTCCATCGCCTAGAGGAGTAAGTTCATAGTCTTGAACAATCTCAGTTCCATTACACACTTTATGTTATACCCGAAAGTCAACATTATAATCTCCTGTTACGGTAGATGGTTGGAAACTACCAAAGCATAACTGTCAAGATGTGCGGTCACTAGACGTTCTCATGGTATAGGGACATAAGCTAATGAAAACTTCATATTCACTTTGCTAATATAATCAACAACGATTCACTCTTAGCAAGATCATATACTTGGGTCGGTTCGGTACTATTGTTAGTCTAACAATATACCCTCATAGTTGTTTGACTTTTACAAAGTCCATGATCAGAAAAACGTGATCATCACACAACATATAAGCTAATCTCATAGACTAGATTAGGAACACTTGTTTGTTCATATCTCTACACGTGGGTTTTCCTTCAATGCTCACTATTTAAGTACCACAAAAGTTATAGCATAAAGATATAAACCTTAATAATGAACTTGGAGAGAAATAATAACTCAATATTATTATCTCAAGGGCATACCTCCAACAGTAATTATAATAGTGTTGTATAAGGGGCTTTGTAATTAGTTCCGAGCTAATGGTGGTGAGGCAGATTATTCTACTAAACTTGTATTTTGTGTCAGGGTGTATACCCTGATGTAATTAGTATGCAGGGAGTATGAGATGCCCCTCATGTAGTTAGTCTTAATTAAACTTGCGTGTGTATCAAATGATCAATATCCTATATAATAAGTTTGATTGTTAATTATGTTGTTGTGTTAGTTCAATTGCCTTTGATGAGTGTGTACCACTGATGTGGTAACATTTGCACGTTTGAAAGAGGTGTAACACCCAGTTGCATGCAGTGAAATACCTTTGATACTCCCTCCGTTCCGTTAATTAAGGCATATATCTTTTTTCAATTTTCCCCACAAAGTAAGGCGCAGGGTGTGGTGTGGCTTGTTTCTTCGAAAACTACCCTCCCAGCCGTGTAAATACACCTAATTTTTTCAAGAGGAAACGGTTGCTACGGCATTCCCATTGGCCGTATATGGCGCATGTGGAGAGAGGAGTAGAAAAATATGGGAAGAGCAGTAATTGCAGTGCTGCTAGTGGCCCTTTGCATGTTGCATGCGAGAAGTCAGGGGATGAGATAGAAGGCATGCGCCTGGATGCGAGAGTAAATTAAGGAGACAGTTCACCATGCAGACGATTTTATAGGGGTATACTTGGAAATATTTACTTTCCCTGCCGTCTTCTTAATCCACGAGCCAAAAGTTTTACGCCCTATTCACAGAACAGAGGGAGTATGCACCTGTCTAACCCGAAATTTCAGGTGTATACAACCAAACAAAGTTGACATATGATACAATGCAGACAACCAAATAATGAGCATAACATGGCTTTGAGCCTTCATACACCCGACCAGGACCCAACGGGCTAGGTTGCACGAGTACGAGAAATATCTGCAATCTATCAAATGTGCCCCTAGTGTATGGTTAAAGAGCGGCCCTTTTAAAGAGGTCTATTTCACTCTCAACTAGCTAGCAATGTGTGAAACTTCGTCCCACCTCTTGCTAGGTATTAATGCGCCTTTGAAACTTAATCCCACAATTTCGAACAATAAAAACAAAGGAAGTTCAATACAAAAAAAAGATGTATTTCAATGACTTTATGGGCCAAGCCAGACCAGCCCGACACTCATATACCTATGCTAAGCCATGAATTTTTTGAAACCCCGTGAACATTTTTTCAAACAACATGAATTTTTCAAATATGAATAAACATGTTTCGATTTAGGAACGTATTTTTTGAAACTCCTGAACTTTTTCGAAGCCATAATCTATTTTTAGAATACATGAATAATTTTAGTAAACACCATAAATATTTTTTCTCAAATTTGGTAACCTATTTTTAAATCCATGAACAAATTTTAAACCTCGTGATCATTTTTAAAGTATGTGAACAATTTTTATTATGAAAAGAACATAAAAAGGAAAAATCATAAAAGAAAGAGAAACAGAAAAAAATAATAGACAGAAGGGAAAAAAGACAAAAATGAAAAAGGAGGAAAAAATAAAAGAACAAGAAAGAAAAAGAAATGAAAACCGACCAAAAAGCCAGGACACAAACAGAAAACAGGCTAAAACCGCGAAAAAAAAGTAGCCATTGGCGATAAATGCAGCGGAGTAACGGCCTAGGCCCATTTGCGACGGGGTTACGCGGCCTGAGATCGTCTCGCGCGAGCGGTGTAAAGGATTTGCTCCGCCGCCCTTGCGGGCAAATTAGGCGGAGACGGAGAAACTGCGCCGGCGCGTCGGCCGCCGCCCACCTCCGGCGACCCCCGTATATCTGGACGCCGCGGCCGCCAGCAGAGACCTGCAGATCTTTCGACTATGGTACGCATCTAGCTAGCTCTTAGTTCTCTGTGTGCTGCACCTGCACTGCCTTGTGAGTTGTGACCTACCTGAGATGATGAGTGATTGTATGAGCTAGTGCAAAATTACCGGGCCCTTCACATCTTATTAGTTGATTCGAAATCCTCTTGCTCAACTTAAATTCATCCGGTCTACATGCAGTTTCTCACACTGAACATATGTGTTTGGTGTCAGTACTCAATGTCGTGCACACTATCATATATGTGCTCAAATGATGCGGTTTACAGACATTTGTCAAATTGTTTTACAATCGCCAGCGGTGCCAACGAACAGGCTGAACCTGTTATCTCGTTCGTTGTGTTTTTAATAGAGAGCTCACTTGATTGGCATTCTTATACAAGGTAAAAGAGGGAAGAAAGAAAAAATGAAAAAATGCATTACTGAAGCCTACACACATGTTTTGATGATGAAACATATTTCCCTTTTACAAGACAGAGTTATTATTGTCAATATATTAGCATTTAAAGGTATCTTGTCTTAGCAATCTATGATGCTCAATACGACATTCATCTTCCATCAAATTACAAATATCATTATGCTGAAGATACCAGAATATTAAATTTCTCATTTCCAATATGGATTGGTATTCTTCTTATTAAAAAATTTGGCCTATGGATTCCAAATATTGTACATTATGACATGCTTGAATGACATGGATAAAGATTGTAGAAACTCATTTTATTTAAACCAAATTACACATGCATTCTGAAAGTAAAAATATTTAAATGCAGTGCCAGACTGCACATCCATGTGGTGGAGGCAGTGGTGGTGGTGGGGAATCTTGGTAATTAAATTGATTTATTCTGCTAACAACACGCTTAGACCTTGTGACTTCGACCTGTCATGTTTAATGTACGCCCAACAAGATCGACGAACCAAGGATATTGCAATTACGTATATTATTAGATCACATAACACATCTTGAAGAAAAATGGGCAAATTGACTAAAACTTTGGTTTCTCTCTCTATAACTTCATGTACATATGTATTCTATACATAATTACATATTGGCAAAACTGTACCAAGATCAGCGAGTCCTCAAAAGGCGGATGCCAATCACAGGGTGCCAAGAGTGGTGTGGAGTATCTATGAGCTAAGAATGTTCAGGAGAGAAACCCTGATCTGGACTAATTTCCTGAACAGATGTCCTGCTCCATTCTCAAGATCTCCAATGCTGCACTCTAACGCCTGCAATTGCTCCTCCTCGCAAACAACTGCCTTCTTCTTGTGAAATGCTTTGGAGACAAGAGACTGTTTAGGCATGTGGATTTCCATCGACAAGAGATGGACTGAGGACTCAAGCAGAGATACAGACATCTCTCTAGCCTTGGCCAATAGCATGACCATCCTGCAACCCGCAGAAGTAGCCTTCTCGGTCTTCTTGAAATGTTTCTTGGCCTTCTTTGCCAAACGAGTATAAGAATGGATCTTGGCTTGAGCAGCGGCATTATCTCCTTTTCTTAGAGCCACTTGCAGCTCTTGGATGATGGCCTTCATCTCCACGAAGATCTCTTGCATGGTGCTGCAGAGATCCAACAGCTCAAGAGAGCATTCCATCTCCCCATCCAACATCTTCCCATCTTGGTTGCTTGGCAGGCCAATAATGTCTTCAACGCCATTGTAGATGTCTCCAAGCCTCCTGAGGCCATCACACATCGTGCTGATGGTGGTGGAGGAAGAGATGCTGGCCCCTAGGCTCAGCAGTTCTTGCTCGACTTCGGCCTGGTTGGCCTGAGGCCTTGAAGGCAAACTTATCGATCTTAGGTGGAAAGCCATTTCTGATCTTGAAGCTTTTTCTCGGTATTGTGGTTGAAGAGAGGATGACAAAAGAGCACTTCTTGTTTGATGTGTCTATCTTTCCTATGGAGCTTATTTATACAGAAGAAGCATACAAGCAGGAGCATTTGATTGGTAGACACGAAGAATCGTGCCATTTTATTTTTCAGATGTTGTCTGCCATGGATGGAGATCTGGCAGAAGGCTAGTGATTACAACAGCAACTAACTCGGGACGAGCCAACCTATATCTTGAGGCCGGTGGGCTGTATCTTGGATAACCGAAGAACAGTTGACTTCGCCTCCCCGCGCTCCAACGCGACACTGTTTATCTGATTTTCTGATCACTCGTCGTGCGGCATAGCTGGCATGTTTCTCCTACCTGCCGCGCTTACAAGCATTTGGCATCTACCACAATCTCAAGATTATCGATGTGCTGTCCAATTTTGTACGACAGAATCACGCTATCATGTTCCATTTACAGCCTGCAAGAATCAGCATGGCAGCTTGCATGCTCCAATACTTTAATGGAGACTGCTTACTGAGTATCATCGTTGGCGTCATGCGTGTTTGAGTTACTCGCCATAAACATTTGTTTCATCACTCTTGTGTCTCCGTTATTTAGTGACTGGCCGTAAGTCCTCCCAATGATATCAAGCTATCATGTTCCTACTATTTCCAACAAGAACCAGCAGGTAAGTTAACTCATATACTTGTGGATCTTGACATAACTGCATGCTCTAGCCTCTAGAGATGATTCTGGTGGAATATTGTTCGCACCAAGCTTGTTATCTAGCTTTTGTGCTGTTATTAAACGAATTGCACATGCATTCTGAAACTAGAATTATTCAACTGTAGTGCCAGACTGCACATACATGTGGTGGAGGCAGTGGCGGTGGTGGGGAATCTTTGTAATTAAATTGATTTATTCTGCTAACAACAGGCTTAGACCTTGTGACTTCGACCTGTCATGTTTAATGTACGCTCAACAAGATCGACACACCAAGGATATTGCAATTATGTATATACTTAGATCACATAAGAAATCTTGAAGCATGAAATGGGCAAATCGATCAAAACTTTGGTTTCTCTCTCTATAACTTCATGTACCTCTGTATTCTATACATAATTACATCTTGGGAAAATTGTACCAAGATCAGCTAGTCCTCAAAAAGGCGGATGCCAATCACAGGGTGCCAACTGCCAAGAGTGATGTGGAGTATCTATGAGCTAAGAATGTTCAGGAGAGAAACCCTGATGTGGACTAATTTCCTGAACAGATGTCCTGCCCGTTCTCAAGATCTCCAATGCTGCACTCTAACGCCTGCAATTGCTCCTCCTCGCAAACAACTGCCTTCTTCTTGTTAAATGCTTTGGAGACAAGAGACTGTTTAGGCATGTGGATTTCCTTCGACAAGAGATGGACTGAGGACTCAAGCAGAGATACAGACATCTCTCTAGCCTTAGCCAATAGCATGACCATCCTGCAACCCGCAGAAGTAGCCTTCTCGGTCTTCTTGAAATGTTTCTTGGCCTTCTTTGCCAAACGAGTATAAGAATGGATATTGGCTTGAGCAGCGGCATTATCTCCTTTTCTTAGAGCCACTTGCAGCTCTTGGATGATGGCCTTCATCTCCACGAAGATCTCTTGCATGGTGCTGCAGAGATCCAACAGCTCAAGAGAGCATTCCATCTCCCCATCCAACATCTTCCCATCTTGGTTGCTTGGCAGGCCAATAATGTCTTCAACGCCTTTGTAGATGTCTCCAAGCCTCCTGAGGCCATCACACATCGTGCTGATGGTGGTGGAGAAAGAGATGCTGGCCCCTAGGCTCAGCAGTTCTTGCTCGACTTCGGCCTGGTTGGCCTGAGGCCTTGAAGGCAAACTTATCGATCTTAGGTGGAAAGCCATTTCTGATCTTGAACCTTTTTCTTGGTATTGTGGTTGAAGAGAGAGGATGACAAAAGAGCACTTCTTGTTTGATGTGTCTATCTTTCCTCTGAGGCCTTTTTATACAGAAGAAGCATACAAGTAGGAAAATCTGATTGGTAGACACGAACAATCGTGCCATTTAATTTTTCAGATGCTGTCTGCCATGGATGGAGATCTGGCAGAAGGCTAGCGATTACAACAGCGAAGTCGTCTCCTGTTTAGTACATATTTTTGTGCGTCCGCTGTCGTCGGCCCGAGCCAACACATTATCATGTTCCTTCAATTGGAAGCAAGAACCAACAGTGTGGTAGTCTGGTGGTGGACCTTGGTATAATTGCATGCATGCTCTAGACATTATTCAATTGATTGCTAATCCAGCATTTGCTGTGACCATGTCATGCTGGGTGCTCTCCTCTCATCAAACAATCAGGTTTCATTAGTGTGTCGAGAGTGATATGAAAACAAGAGAATTTTTTGTGACCCTTCTTGATTTATTCTTTTCTTTATCCTAAAGACGGGGCAATTTTATTGAGGTACTTGGATACATGGTTGCTGTTTTGGGGGCCTCTGGATGCATAATATTGTGCATTGTGACATGATAGGATGCATAACATTGTACATTTCTTTCATCACTCATGTGTATCTCAGTAATTTAGTGACTGATTTTAAGTCCTCCCAGTGATATCAAGTTATCACGTTCCTACTATTGCCAACATGAACCATCAGGTAAGTTAACTCATAGTTGCCGTTCCTTATAATTGCATGCTCTAGAGATGATTTTGGTGGAATATTGTTCGTAACAATTGTGTTATCTAGCTTTCGTGCTGTTCTTAATTCCAGCAGGTGTTATATTATGAACAATCCATGCTGCTTTCCTTGCACGCTCAACCTCGTGGGCTGGTAGCAAGAGCCACTCACAAAGATATTTTGTTTTTTCATGCAACGCACACCATCTCTGAAAGTCTGAATAACATGGCTATTGGGCCATAGTAAGGCATTTTATAAAGATTAGAGTGAACAATCTGTCTAACCGTGTTTATCTATTATAAGTAACGATAAGCATCTTAGTTATTGTACCAAAGTATGCATAAACCATTAGGCACAACAGAACTAGTCAATACATTATGTTTTCGTATCTCAATCGACTGTGTATATATGTACAATTTCTCTCATGTATATACATTGGAAAATTGTTATGATGATCAGCAGATCCTCTAAAAGGTGGATGCCAACCAAGGTACCCGAGTTGATACTTGACTAATCTACAAGCTAAGAGTATTCAGAAGGGAAACTCTGCTCTGGATCAATCTCCTGAACAAAGTCTCGAATCCGCTCTCAAGATCAATAATATCCAACTCTAGTAGCTGCAATTGCTCCTCCTTGCATGTAACTCTAGTCTTCTGGAATGTCTTGGATACTAGAGACCACTTACTAGAGTTCGGCATCGCAATTTGCTTCGACAGGAGATCCGATGAGGACTCGATCATCTTGACAGTGGTTTCTCTAGCTTCAGCCAACAGATTGATCACTCTGCAGCTCTCCTGATCAGCGGAAGAGAACTTCTTGCTGATCTTCTTGAGCTGCTTTTGGGCCTTCTTGGCCAGGCGGAACCAAGACACAATCTTGGTCTGAAGAGCCGCATCATCTCCTCTCTTGATGACCAACTGCATGTCCTGGACGGTTGCCTTGAGCTCAGAGAAGCTCACTTGCATGGCGTCGCAGAGGTCGAGCAAAACGAGGGAGCTCTCGAGCTCTTGCTCCACGGCGATCCTCTGCTGCAGTTTGCAGAGGAGAAATTGGCTGCTGGGCAGAGATGTGAGCTCGCCGATGCAATCGTAGATCTCTCCAAGCCTCCTCAACCCATCACATACCGTCTTGATGGTCGAGGAGGTGTCTGTGTTAAGGCTCTGCAGCTGTTCCTCGACATTGTTCTCGCCAGAGCGAGGGCTGGAAGGGACGCTCATGGATCTGAGGTGAGATGCCATGCCTGTAAGTAGTGGAAGGTGAAGTTTTTTTTTTTCTTATTCGCTTGAAATGGAAGCAAAGAGAAGCCGCTGGAGCTGCAATGGTGTCGACCTCTGGCCATGCTCTCTTGTCCCTATATATCAGTGGAAGATGAGAAGAATAAGCAATGAGGTTGCATCGCTGGACCTGCAGACAGCAAGAATCTCTTCGATAATGGCGTGCTGTGCTGCCACAAGAAATACCACCCATCCGCACGACAAGAATCTCAGTTATTGGGGCAAACTCATCGCACGAGTGCGCTGTGCTCATCGTTGTGGATCGACGAGCAGTTGACTTCACGTCTGGAGGCTCCAACGTGTACGTGCAGCATTCACGGTGGGCATTCGGGTTTACCCGAAAATTCGGGTCGGGTAATTCGGGTTATATACAAATCGGGTTTCCAGAAATGCTACCCGATGTTTGTCCAAAAATTCTGATACCCGATAATTCGGGTACCCGATAATTCGGGTTCGGGTTCGGGTAATCCCGAATTGCCCGAAATACAACACACAGACCAAAAAATACAGGAAAGATTCAAGGGTGTCGCGTGGAAGCCAGCGTCGTCGGCGTCCTATTGCAGATAGCGTCGCGTCTTGCTTGCACAGCTGGTCGTCGTCGCCGTACGGCTCACCGAAGTTGCCGCATCGGGGAAGGTGGCGGTGCTCATCCATTTCCTCTTGTCGTTGTCGTCTGGTTTGGCCGCCGCGTCCCGGCCCGCGGTCCTCTTGGCCGCCTCCTCCTTCATCACCTCGATCACTGCACGACCAACCAGACGCGTCAGGGAACCAGCGAATACAGAGATAAACAAAATCCAAACAGAAATCGAACAAAAAAAAAAGATCTTTCCATGGATCGATTAATCGGGATGGCTGGGTGCTGACCTTCGGCGAGGATGCGTACGCAGAACGGCAGAAGGGGAGCTCGCGGCGGAAGACCTCGATCTTGCGGCGCTCCTCCTCGAGGCCCCTGATGCAGGCGTCGACGGCGGGCGGCTCCTTGGCGGCGAGCCGTCCGGCGGTCCTCGCGACGAAGAGCTTGAGGTCCAGGGGCATCCCGATCTCCCCGACGTCCAGCCTTCTGTGGAGCTCTGGGACATGGGAGAGCTGGCGCCGCCGCTGTGAGCTGTGGGGGCAGGGCGGCAGGCGGCCACCAACTGCTGGCGGCGGAGTGGGAGGATGGGGAGTTGGGGTTGCATCTGGGCAAAGCGCACAAGGGAACTAGGTTACGTGCCTACTTATCCAAGATTTAGTATTTGGGCTGGGCCTTGCGCTGTGCGGTGGTTTTTTTACTGGGCTTTTCCATATTTCGGGTTGTTCGGGCAGATCGGGTACCGTGACTTGACACCCGAATTTCCCAAATAAAGTTCGGGTTTCTAAATCTGCTACCCGATGTAGTGCTCGGGTTTGTCGGGTTCGGGTAGTTCGGGCTCGGGTTATTCGGGTTCGGGCTTCGGGTATCGGGTTTTATGCCCACCGTGATGCAGCATCACTGGGCTGCCACGCTGACAGCATCTAGCATCCTGCTGCGATCTCGAGACGTTCCATGTGCCTTCCAATTTTCTGCTACTTTGAGGTAGAAGAAGCCATTAGACAGCGAGAATCTGTCCACGGCAAGTCTCTGTTTCTTTCATGTGTTGGCTGCCATGCTGCCTTAGTGCCTTCCAATTTTCTACTGCTGAATCACACCATCATGTCCCAATTACTGGCAGCAAGACTAGGACTGGAAGCTTGCATGCTCTAACACTGCAATGGAGATTGCTAGCTGAGTAGTACTCCGTAGTTTTGATGTCATGCGTGTTACAACAGTTACTGGGAGAAGCAATACGTTTTTAGCAACCATGTGTAGCTCAATGTTTCTAGTACATCACCAGTATGTTATATCCTCCCAGTGAGCTATCAAGTTATCATGTTCCAACTATTACCAACAAAGGCAAGCTGTTCAGTTCACTCTACTAGTGGATCTTGACATAATTGCATGCTCTTTATAGGTAATTTTCGTTGAGTGCTACTGCTAACCAAGCATTATTTGTTACGTACCCACTTCACAGATCACTCCACAACACTCACAGCACTAGATTACACAGATTTAGGTAGCTAGTTTTAGAGATACAGGTAGCAGCAGGAGGTTGGGGATCAGAGAAAGAGAACCGGAGGTAGGGGAACAGAGGAGTTCGGGGGAGGAAGAAGCAGCCTTTCCTTTCATCGTGATCCAACTGGATGCCCTGTTCGTTGCCTCCTGATGCATATATGTAGAAGCTCGGTCTCCTGGCGGTTCTTCTGGGCCGAGCCCATCATCAATGACCGAGACAACGGCCCAACTTGGGGGCACTCAGGCAAGGGTCATGACATTCCTCCCTTCTTGAAACTCAGCTTGTCCCCAAGCCGAAACCTCCCGAGGAAATCGAAGGGCTGGTGTCTTCAGAGCATAACAAAGTGCTGATTTGCCGGGATCCCAGGGAGCGTGAACTTCCTTGATGTTGCTGCGGTGGTAATCTTCAGTGTAGTAGATGAGGTCGCTGCAGATTGTGTCGAAGGAGTACACTTGGTTGGCGCAGTAGTCACAGCTGATGGCAATCTTGTTGACAGAGGTGATGTAGTAGTTGTGGCTGGCATGGACTGAGTTGAAGATGACGGCTTGGTTTGTGACATTCCTCCCTTCTTGAGAAGGTGCTTGCCCGTAACCAGAAGAGAGCTTCAGGTCATTCTCAGCCCATGCTACCAACCAGATCCTAGATGCATATGCAAGCAACAACGATAACCACCGGAGTTGATCAGGACAATGTAGAGCAGTGGGTTTTGAAGTATTCCACAAATTCTCGCAGTTGCACAGAGCAAGCAGGCACCCTCCAGGGTCACACAGAGTCCTCCAGTGTGGATTAGCTTTGTCAACCAAGTCCATAGGCACCCAGAAAATTACTGTCGTCGCAACTGGAAGTCCCACCTTACTGATCGGATAATGTCCTCTGATACTGGATATATCTGAACCATACATGTTGATGGCAAAACACTCAACCAAGAGATAGCTGGCCAGACGTGAAAACAGTTTATTACTGTCCATGGACCCCTCCATGTTGATGTGAGTGCACACTGGAAGTACACATGTGAAGCAGATTTCAAACGAAATTTTCTTCGTGTGAGCTAATACACGTATACTGCATGTGTATCTGGCAAGTCCTTTTTCCTGAAGGAATCTAGAAAGGAAAGCGAGAGCACCAAGATCCTTCTTGAATAATTGCTCACTTGCCTGATTTTCACCACCACACTGAAAAGCATCAGAAGTATTAAGCTCAGCGACTGGAAAAGATAGCTGCTCTACCCTGAAAGTGGTTCCCTCTTTCGGCTGAAACCTCAGAAAACTAGTTGCAGCCAGGATGATGTTTGAATTCAGTGTAATCACTTTGCCATGTGGCTGCAATCCTCCTTCATCAACAACCGTGTACACTTTGGTCAGAATAAAAACCCATGAGGGCTTTGGCAGGAGGAACAACCAAAAACTCTTCCCAGGTTGTGTAATAAGCTGTTGTGTAATAAGTTGATGCATCTTGGCAGCTTTCGACTGCAACAACCTATGATGTACCTGTCCATCTTCCGAATAAAACAACAGCTGCTCTTGCTCATATGCCCATAGTAGGCAGCAGATCGCACTACCCCCATGATAACCTGTAGAAATCCATTTGCAGAGAGGATCTCCAGCGGGATGTGCCAACAATTTAATTCTACCATGTACTTGTTGCCAGGAGAACGTGCAAACGATTTGAGTCTTGCATATGTACCAAGTGAAGACTGAACCATGTGTGACAGTGAGGATACTCCATCCAGATTGCACTTGATCAGCGGTAATGACCTTGGCCTGAATATGTCCCTTTACACACTTCAAGCTGTTGCCATCCTCTAGGAAAATTTCCATTATAAGAACAGGTGCAGAACAACTCGACAACAATTTCAGTGCTGAGCATGTACCAAAGATTTGTATAGGAATTCCAGGGACACAACTCCAAGAGCCAACAGAAGTATCCAGAAACACACTGACTTGCTGCACCTCTTTAACATTTGAGCACCATTGCTTAACACTTGAAATCTCATCATCACAGTACCACGTCCTACTAGTACTGTACTGGTCCTTGGCAATGCTCCAAGTAGGAGAGGTACAGAAGTTGCCTTCTAACCGTGGCATATGTGGCTCTGGAATAGGAAAGGTAGTTTCTATGTGGCCAGTGGGATTACATTGCTTGAACCTCTCCCAGATATTACGGCTTACACCACTGCCCCTGCTAACCAATGTGACTGACGGCCATGGTGGCTTCAACTGCAAGCGCTGGGACCATGCTTCCCCTTCAAATTTAATTTGCGGTGGCCTTTCCTCAAACAACTTATGTGCATCAACGTCTTCAGAATTAGCACTTACTACTGGAACCAGAGAAAACAAGGACGTTACCATGTTGGTGTGGTCGACAGAGCATTCTGTCGAGCACTCGGTGCGTGTCGGCTTGTCAGGCTTGTCGAGGGCAAACGAGAAGAGGGGCAGGACTGGTGCTAGCACCAAAGGCTTGGTAACAGCAGTGGTATCAAGCACGGAGATGAAGTCGGTGGACGAGGGCGCCGGTGCTGAGTCAGATGGAGACCTCAGCTCTGATGCACCGCGACTTGGCACTTCCGTCGAACACCTAGTAGGCGTCGGAGCCGCGGGGCCGGTGGTGTCGCCAACGCTGGTGTCGGAGTAGACCGGGGACGCGCCTGAGGTTGCGGATGAGCCCGGACCAGAGCTTGGGCCTCCAACACCGAGTGCCGGTGCAGCCGCGGTGGTGTCACCGTGGCTCACGGTCACTCCAGCCGTAGGCGCTGCTGAAGTCATAGACGGTGATGCGTTCCGACTCCTCATCATTTCCAGGATCTCGTCCAACTTCCGCTCGATCCTTGCCTTCTCGTCTTGAGTCATGGCATCCCAATCCCGAGCAGGACAAAGTTCACCCCTGGTGGTGACGGAGATCATGGTGGAGGTGGTGGAAGCGTGGGGAGATGGCTCTGATACCATAATGTTACGTACCCACTTCACAGATCACTCCACAACACTCACAGCACTAGATTACACAGATTTAGGTAGCTAGTTTTAGAGATACAGGTAGCAGCAGGAGGTTGGGGATCAGAGAAAGAGAACCGGAGGTAGGGGAACAGAGGAGTTCGGGGGAGGAAGAAGCAGCCTTTCCTTTCATCGTGATCCAACTGGATGCCCTGCTCGTTGCCTCCTGATGCATATATGTAGAAGCTCGGTCTCCTGGCGGTTCTTCTGGGCCGAGCCCATCATCAATGACCGAGACAACGGCCCAACTTGGGGGCACTCAGGCAAGGATCATAATTGCATGCTCTTTATAGGTAATTTTCGTTGAGTGCTACTGCTAACCAAGCATTATTCTTGACAAGCGTGTTAGCTAGTTTTCGTGCAGTTGTTAATTCCAGTAGGTGTTTTGCGCACTTCATGCTGCTTACACGCTCAACATCATGGGTTTGTGCTGGCTTGCTTTGGATATGGTAGCAAGATCCACTACAGAAGATCTCTTGCCTTTTCTGCTGCAACCCATAGCATCTGAATAGCATGGCCATCTCATATTAAGGCTAAGATTAGTGCGAACAGTCTGTCTCCACTCTGTAAGCATCTTCTAAGTAAAACTTTCTAGGAAAGATTCTCTTGAATGAACATCCCAAAGTTAGCTATTAAGCATACATAAACTATTAAGCACATCATCAAATGGGCAAAACATTATGTTTTTGTTTCTCAGTCGAGTATATATAATTATATATGTACAATTCCTCTGATGTATATACACTGGAAAATTGTTATGATGATCAGAAAATCCTCTAAAATGCGGACGCCAATCACAGACGATCAGAGTCGGTATAGGATCTAGTCTACAAGCTAAGAGTATTCAGAAGCGAAACTCTGCTCTGGATCAATCTCCTGAACAAAGTCTCGATTCTGCTCTGAAGATCAACAATGTCCAACTCGAGCAACTGCAATTGCTCGTCCTTGCATGTAACACTTTCCTTCTGGAATGCCTTGGACACAAGAGACCACTTGCTAGAATTCAGCATTGCAATTTGCTTCGACAGGAGTTCCAACGAGGATTCAATCATTGTGATAGCGATGTCCCTAGCTTCAGCCAACAGACTGACCACCCTGCAGCTCTCGACAATAGCCGAGGAAGACTTCTTGCTGATCTTGGCCTGAAGAGCTGCATCATCTCCTCTCTTGGTAACCAACTGCATGTCCTGAACGCTTGCCTTGAGCTCAGAGAAGCTCACTTGCATCGCATCGCAGAGGTCGAGCAAGACAAGGGAGCGCTCGAGCTCTAGCTCCACAACAGTCCTGTGCTGCGACTTGCAGAGGAGAACTTGGCTCCTGGGTAAGCATGTGAGCTCATCGATGCAGTCATAAATATCTTTGAGCCTAGTCAACCCATCAAGCATCGTCTCGATGGTCGAAGAGGGTGAGGAGACGGTGGTGCTTAGGCTCGTCAGCTGCCCTTCGATATTGGTTTCGCTGGAGCAGAGGCTTGAGGGCACACTTGCAGATCTGAGGTGGGATGCCATGGCTACAATTTAAGCTGAAGTTCCTTTTTTTCTTCGGGTATGGAGCAAGCGAAGAGGAACAACTTGTTTTGCAACGTTGTTTAAATCTGGCTATGTCTTGCCCCTTTATATATTGATTGAAAGGAGGAGATACCATGGTATCCTTAACATTGTGGACAGCAAGAATATCATCGACAACGGAGTGTTGTGCTGCTGAAACAGATGACAACCATCTCGGTGACTAGTTGATGCTTCTTCTCTGTCTCCAACCATCTGCAGTAGGTGGCATCTCTCTAAGTCGTTATGATTTACAAGGCTCTCATGTCTCGATTATAAGGGGCAAACTGATATGCACGGGCATGTAAACCTATATCTTGAGGCCGGTGAGCTGTATCTTTCATAATCGAAGAACAATTGACTTCACCTCCCACGCTCCAAAGCGTCAGTGTTAATCTGATTTCTGATCACTCCTCGTGCGGCATAGCTGGCATGTTTCTCCTACCTGCCGCGCTTCTCCCACGCTCCAAAGCGTCAGTGTTAATCTGATTTCTGATCACTCCTCGTGCGGCATAGCTGGCATGTTTCTCCTACCTGCCGCGCTTACAAGCAGTTGGCATCTACCACAATATCAAGATTATCGATGTGCTGTCCAATTTTGTACTACAGAATCACGCTATCATGTTCCAGTTACAGGCAGCAAGAATCAGCATGGCAGTTTGCATGCTCCAATACTTTAATGGAGACTGCTTACTGAGTATCATCGTTCGTGTCATGCGTGTTCCACTTACTGGCAGTAAACATTTGTTTCATCACTCATGTGTCTCCGTTATTTAGTGACTGCCTGCAAATCCTCCCAATGATATCAAGCTATCATGTTCCTACTATTGCCAACAAGAACCAGCAGGTAAGTTAAACTCATATATACTTGTGGGTCTTGACACAAGTGCATGCTCTAGAGATGATTTTGGTGGAATATTGTTCGTGCCAAGCTTGTTATCTAGCTTTTGTGCTGTTATTAAACGAACTGCACATGCATTCTGAAACTAGAAATATTCAACTGTAGTGCCAGACTGCACATCCATATGGTGGAGGTAGTGGTGGGGAATCTTGGTAATTAAATTGATTTATTCTGCTAACAACAGGCTTAGCCCTTGTGACTTCGACCTGTCATGTTTAATGTACGCTCAACAAGATCAACACACCAAGGATATTGCAATTATGTATATACTTAGATCACATAAGAAATCTTGAAGCATGAAATGGGCAAATCGATCAAAACTTTGGTTTTCTCTCTATAACTTCATGTACATCTGTATTCTATACATAATTACATCTTGGGAAAATTGTACCAAGATCAGCTAGTCCTCAAAAAGGCGGATGCCAATCACAGGGTGCCAAGAGTGGTGTGGAGTATCTATGAGCTAAGAATGTTCAGGAGAGAAACCCTGATCTGACTAATTTCCTGAACAGATGTCCTGTTCCATTCTCAAGATCTCCAATGCTGCACTCTAACGCCTGCAATTGCTCCTCCTCGCAAACAACTGCCTTCTTCTTGTTAAATGCTTTGGAGACAAGAGACTGTTTAGGCATGTGGATTTCCTTCGACAAGAGATGGACTGAGGACTCAAGCAGAGATACAGACATCTCTCTAGCCTTGGCCAATAGCATGACCATCCTGCAACCCGCAGAAGTAGCCTTCTCGGTCTTCTTGAAATGTTTCTTGGCCTTCTTTGCCAAACGAGTATAAGAATGGATCTTGGCTTGAGCAGCGGCATTATCTCCTTTTCTTAGAGCCACTTGCAGCTCTTGGATGATGGCCTTCATCTCCACGAAGATCTCTTGCATGGTGCTGCAGAGATCCAACAGCTCAAGAGAGCATTCCATCTCCCCATCCAACATCTTCCCATCTTGGTTGCTTGGCAGGCCAATAATGTCTTCAACGCCATTGTAGATGTCTCCAAGCCTCCTGAGGCCATCACACATCGTGCTGATGGTGGTGGAGGAAGAGATGCTGGCCCCTAGGCTCAGCAGTTCTTGCTCGACTTCGGCCTGGTTGGCCTGAGGCCTTGAAGGCAAACTTATCGATCTTTTTCTCGGTATTGTGGTTGAAGAGAGAGGATGACAAAAGAGCACTTCTTGTTTGATGTGTCTACCTTTCCGATGGAGCTTATTTATACAGAAGAAGCATACAAGCAGGAGCATTTGATTGGTAGACACGAAGAATCGTGCCATTTAATTTTTCAGATGCTGTCTGCCTTGGATGGAGATCTGGCAGAAGGCTAGCATTACAACAACAACTAAGTCGGAACGAGCCAACCTATATCTTGAGGCCGGTGAGCTGTATCTTTGATAATCGAAGAACAGTTGACTTCACCTCCCCACGCTCCAACGCGACACTGTTTATCTGATTTTCTGATCACTCGTCGTGTGGTATAGCTGGCATGTTTCTCCTACCTGTCGCGCTTACAAGCATTTGGCATCTACCACAATCTCAAGATTATCGATGTGCTGTCCAATTTTGTACTACAGAATCACGCTATCATGTTCCAGTTACAGGCAGCAAGAATCAGCATGGCAGCTTGCATGCTCCAATACTTTAATGGAGACTGCTTACTGAGTATCATTGTTGGTGTCATGCGTGTTCCAGTTACTGGCCGTAAACATTTGTTTCATCACTCATGTGTCTCCGTTATTTAGTGACTGCCTGTAAGTCCTCCCAATGATATCAAGATATGATGTTCCTACTATTGCCAACACGAACCAGCAGGCAAGTTAACTCATACTTGTCTGTCCTGACATAATTGCTTGCTATGCTTACATGCTCAACCTCATGGGTTGGTAGGAAGACTCACTAAGAAAGATCTTTTTTCCTTTTCTTGCAATGCATAGCATCTCTGAAAGTCTGATTTATATGGCTATCCGATAGTAAGTCATTTAACGACCAGCATGAATAATCTGTCTAACAGTGTGTATACTATTTAACAATAATAAGCACTGTAAGAATATTTTGAATGAACCGCCCGAACTTAGTTTTTGCATAAACCATGTAGACAGGACAATAAATTGTCCGAAAAGTTTGTTTCTGAATCGTATATATATATGTACAATTCCTCTCATGTATATACAGTGGGAAATTTTTATGATGATCAGCAGATCCTCTAAAAGGGGGATGCGAACCACAAGGTACCAGAGTTGATATGTGACTAATCTACAAGCTCAGAGTATTCAGAAGAAAAACTCTGCTCTGGATCAATCTCCTGAACAAAGTCTCGACTCCGCTCTCAAGATCAATAATATCCAACTCCAGCAGCTGCAGTTGCTCCTCCTTGCATGTAACTCTTGTTTTCTGGAATGCCTTGGATACAGAGACCACTTGCTAGAATTCGGCATCGCAATTTGCTTTGACAGGAGATCAGATGAGGACTCGATCATCTTGACAGTGGTTTCTCTAGCTTCAGCCAACAGCTTTACCACTCTGCAGCTGTCCTGGTCAGCGGAAGAGGACTTCTTGCTGATCTTCTTGAGCTGCTTTTGGGCCTTCTTTGACAGGTTGAACCAATACATAATCTTGGCCTGAAGAGCTGCATCATCTCCTCTCTTGATGACCAACTGCATGTCCTGGACGGTTGCCTTGAGCTCAGAGTAGCTCACTTGCACGGCGTCGCAGAGGTCGAGCAAAACGAGGGAGCCCTCGAGCTCTTTGCTCCAGGGCGATCCTCTGCCGCGGTTTGCAGAGGAGAACTTGGCTGCTGGGCAGATACGTGAGCTCGTCGATGCAGTCGTATATCTCTCCAAGCCTCCTCAACCCATCACATACCGTCTTGATGGTCGAGGTGGTGGCTGCGTTAAGGCTCTGCAGCTGTTCTTCGACATTGCTCTCGCCAGAGCGAGGGCTGGAAGGCACACTCGCGGATCAGAGGTGAGATGCCATGGTTGTAAGTAGTGGAAGGTGGAGTTCCTTTTCTTTTTGTTATCTCAAAATGGAAGCAAAGAGAAGCTGGGGGAGGAGTTGCAATGGTGTTGATCTCTGGCCATGCTCTCTTGTCCCTATATATGAGGTGGAAGATGAGAAGAGTAAGCAATGAGCTAGCATCGCTGGAGCTGCAGACAGCAAGAATCTCTTCGATAATGGGACACTGTGCTGCCGCAGCAAACACCACCCATCTCCACGACAAGAATCTCGATTATTGGTAGCAAACTCACAGCACGGGTGCTCATCGTTGTAGATCAACGAGCAGTTGACTTCGCATCTGGAGGGCTCTGACCCATCGCTGGGTTTCTGCTGCGATCTCGAGACGTTCAATGTGACTTCCAGTTTTCTGCTACTTGGAAGATACCACTGCACACCTGGGCCAGCAGACAACAAGAATCTCTCCATGGCAAGTCTCTGGTTCTTTCACGTGTTGGCAAAACGCTAGCTCGATGGAGAAGAGGCTGTCTGCCAGTGCCAACTGCCATGTCTCCATTACCACAGGCAACATCATCTGGACGAGCATGCGTGCTGTGAGATGCATATGTTTGTTTGGCTCATCAACCGCTAGCTGGAAGAGGAAGAGTTGACTTCACTGGGGATCACAGGTGTCCGTGATCTGATCACAAATCAGCACTTGATGGTAATCGATTAATTAGTCTTTGGTTTAGCATCGCTGGATTGTTTCAGCTGCACGTACACTCTCCAGATCATCCACGCGTGCACGCAGCAGCCATGTTGCTGCACATTGTCTTGTTCCAGTTTTCGGCACAAGGAATCCGCACGGGCGGTCTAATTTATGATTCAACCGCAGACCCTCACCGCACACGGCCAAATTTGAGATGCACTATGATACTTGCCTGGCTGTTAGATCGAGTATAATGTTGTTTCCGGTCTAATTGAAGCAGATTATCCCCTGAGCTGGAGGACGATCTCTATAGTGACCCAACCACTTAAGTTGGGCTAAACATGTTTAAACTTTTGCTCATTACCTTTATTTTGTGCAAACTACACCTTATAATGGTGGCTATGATAAAACTTGCTCAAAATGTGCTCTCTGAACTTTGACAATCTGTTAAAACTATTATTTAAGTCTTTGCCAAATTAGATCATTTGCATTTTCTTTTATCCATGCCAAGAATACTATGATCATATTACCATTTGCACCTTCCTTCTGTTGTTATAATTCAAATAGATTGAACAAATGTATTTCGTAGCTGTAAGATCCAATTCAAATGCTATGTATGGTTCAATTTTCAGGTTTTGTCAAAATTCTGGCTGCACCATTCCTCGATTTTTTTAACCTTTCAAATCAGCTCCGATTGAGCTGAAAATTTTACAGTATGTCAAATATATATGAATCTTTCTTGTGTTTTTTTTTCAAATCTTTCTGAGCTAGTTTGGTTTACCGAAAAATTCAAAACAGAGAGAAGTTGCAAGAAATGGAGCAGATTCAGTTTCAGAAAAAAGAGAGACTGAGAAGCTTGAAATCGTTAGGAAGGGCCTAAAATGCGACTCTTGTCATTGCCGTGTTAAATCATGTTGAAGCCGCCAAAGATAACCCAGGCTTGGACAGATAACTCGCACTGTCGCACATTTCTCAATTCAAGGAGGAAAGCAATCTTATCCGCATCCTCATGCAGTCCATATATGACACAATTCAACAAACAGGGTCACCCTGAGAAGTGGTACCTGGGCCATCACGCTGCGTGCGTCCTCTCCAATTCATTTTTTTTGAGCAACCAATTCATTATTTTTCATATGGATTTCCATTGGACAGCCTTGTTGCTAAAACATTTGAATTTCATTGGTATTATTCTGCTGAACAAGGCATCCTATCTTAGCTAGTTAGTACGCATTTGTTCTTTGTTGTGGAGGGATGGAGCAAATATGCAGAACGTGCACTTGCAACCCCCAGGAACACACTGACCAGATCCATTGACCGATTTGAGGCATCGATCATGGCAATCTTTGCGACCACATGGCGTATTCGCTGGGATAATGGTTGACGTGCAGTTCTCAGGTTCGATGCTACCTTCTGCCGACGCCTTCGTTAGCACATCTGTAGAATGTCACAATGAAAAAGAGAGAAGATCACAATATGACCATAGTGCCTCACGAGTTGCTGAAGAGATTTACAATAGGGAGGGTCAGGAGCAACATGTGGCCTCACGGTGGGCATTCGGGTTTACCTGAAAATTCGGGTCGGGTAATTCGGGTTATACACAAATCGGGTTTCCAGAAATGCTACCAGATGTTTGTCCAAAAATTCTGATACCCGATAATTCGGGTACCCGATAATTCGGGTTCGGGTTCGGGTAATCCCGAATTGCCCGAAATACAACACACAGACCAAAAAATACAGGAAAGATTCAAGGGTGTCGCGTGGAAGCCAGCGTCGTCGGCGTCCTATTGCAGATAGCGTCGTGTCTTGCTTGCACAGCTGGTCGTCGTCGCCGTACGGCTCACCGAAGTTGCCGCATCGGGGAAGGTGGCGGTGCTCATCCATTTCCTCTTGTCGTTGTCGTCTGGTTTGGCCGCCGTGTCCCGGCCCGCGGTCCTCTTGGCCGCCTCCTCCTTCATCACCTCGATCACTGCACGACCAACCAGACGCGTCAGGGAACCAGCGAATACAGAGAAACAAAATCCAAACAGAAATCGAACAAAAAAAAAAAGATCTTTCCATGGATCAATTAATCGGGATGGCTGGGTGCTGACCTTCGGCGAGGATGCGTACGCAGAACGGCAGAAGGGGAGCTCGCGGCGGAAGACCTCGATCTTGCGGCGCTCCTCCTCGAGGCCCCTGATGCAGGCGTCGACGGCGGGCGGCTCCTTGGCGGCGAGCCGTCCGGCGGTCCTCGCGACGAAGAGCTTGAGGTCCAGGGGCATCCCGATCTCCCCGACGTCCAGCCTTCTGTGGAGCTCTGGGACATGGGAGAGCTGGCGCCGCCGCTGTGAGCTGTGGGGGCAGGGCGGCAGGCGGCCACCAACTGCTGGCGGCGGAGTGGGAGGATGGGGAGTTGGGGTTGCATCTGGGCAAAGCGCACAAGGGAACTAGGTTACGTGCCTACTTATCCAAGATTTAGTATTTGGGCTGGGCCTTGCGCTGTGCGGTGGTTTTTTTACTGGGCTTTTCCATATTTCGGGTTGTTCGGGCAGATCGGGTACCGTGACTTGACACCCGAATTTCCCAAATAAAGTTCGGGTTTCTAAATCTGCTACCCGATGTAGTGCTCGGGTTTGTCGGGTTCGGGTAGTTCGGGTTCGGGCTCGGGTTATTCGGGTTCGGGCTTCGGGTATCGGGTTTTATGCCCACATTGTGGCCAGTCCTCATCTTAACTAGTGGTGGTGGTGACGGAAAGAGATGTCTTTGTTTTCTGATTTCTGAGTTGTGATGGAGAACAAGCGAAAGGGCAAAACGTATATTTATAGTGATGCGCTTGACTGTATTTCCGGAATCACACTACTAGTAGATGACTGGATAAGTTGTACCAAATTAATAGCAATTAAGTGCATTAATTTTTGTCTATATATAGACATAGCTATTCATGTGCATTTAAAACAAAACAAGACTGGATAAAATCCTTTGTTTTGTGAGCCGCATAATAAAACAAACAATTTTACAATATACCTTCATGGGTGTGTTGTACCAGACTGAGACCTTGTTAGGCGAGCATCAAGAAGTTTGAAAAAAAGTAAAGCCTGGACTAGCCCTTGGTGAAATTGATATAGTAGAAATCCACATTGGTGAGAATTCCCGAAATTCTGTACTGACGGGTCGAACTCAGGTCACAGGGATGCGCCACGGTGACCCTTGCCACTAGGCTATTGCCTGGTTCTCTAACGTGACCTCCCTAGAGGAAAACAAAATTAAGGCGACGAGGAGTAGCCTTGCCGGCAAACTGCCTTTGGAGATCTTCGGCCCGGATGCAAACCACTAATATATTCTGCGATATCGTTTGTGCAGAACGTTGACTCAGTACAATGTAATGTCCAGATCCTCGAACCATGCAGTTAGCCAACCACTATCTGAATCGGGTCGTTTCTAGAGCGCAAAGTGTTTGCCGAGGGTAGTTTATAGGGGCACTCGACATATGTGTGCGTAAGTCGAGCACCTAAGAAAAACACTCGGCAAAATACGGCACTCGACATATAGGGCTGTAAGCCGAGCGGGTCCTGGGCGCCACGCTCGGCATTCGAAAGCGCTCGGCAAACAAGGGTATATGCCGAGTGTGGCACTCGGCATACATGTAAACACTCGACTTACCCTCACAACATCGACGTGAGCTTAGCGCCGCAGGCTTGTATGTCGAGAGTCATGTTAGCTCCGTTCGGCATATAGTACATATATTCCAAGCGCGACACTCAGCATACACATGTTTTTATAATTTAAATACTCCGTAGTTTTTATACTACTTTATTTCTTAGGACTTAGTTTTGTTTTCTTTTCAATCTATATTTTATGCCCTTCCTGCCCTATCTCTTTTGCTCCAATGTTTTTATCCGTATGAGATTTGGTGTAATTAAACTTAGTACTCACACCCATAAAACATAGTTGAAACATATAGTGCCAACTACATAGTTCACACACGACAAACCACACGACTGAAACATAGTGCTAACAAACGAGTTTAACGACGCGATTTGAACATGAGTGCAACAAACATTTTATTCAGACTACCAAGGAGTGTCATCGTAGTTCATCCCCCTCTTGTTGCTACCTTGAACCATGTCTAGGCTTTTTCGGAACTGTGTGGCAGCGAGCTACTCGTCATCGTAGAAGCCGCTCTTGTCTCGCTGGAGCTTAAGCTGGTATTTCTCGTAGACATCCCGATTATAACATTCATTCTCGTATGAATCCCTCGAGATTTGCTCGGAAATGGCCTTCTCCTCGTCAAGCTTCCTCTGCTCCTCGCGTTCGGCCGCCTCATGCCTCTTCTGGTTCTTTCCGCCTGCTTAGGAGAATTCCTCATAACCTACTCCTACCATGTCACATTTTTCACCTCTAGCTTCACGCCTTTTTGTTTTGAAGTCTCCACCGGTGGGTTGGGAGGCGGCACGAACGTCGACAAAGATGTGGGTATTGACCAAAGCACTGTAGGGGGCGTACGCCGGGAGCTCGACACCTCCTCGGTGCGTCGCGTTGGCAAACATCTAGGGCTAGACGTCTCCTCGGCGTCGAGGCATGGCGGCAGCACGAGCCTGAACCTCCTTCACATGCAGAATTACCGCCACAGGAAGGTTCTGCACTTATATGCAACAACCTCATTTCATTCCCGACATGTTCCTCTTTATGTATATCATTTGTTAGGTGTTGCAGGATGAAAATTTGAAGAGAACAGTCTCAAGTCTTGAGGGTGGGCCTAGGCTGTAGGAAGAAAGAATCAACGGAGGGAACCTACATCCACTAGTAGGGAAAAGTCTACCGTTGGCGGACAAAAATTGGCTACAGCTGGCGAACGGGCGTCCGCCAGCACTGCCTGGCCAGTGCTAATGTCTACCACTGACGAACGAATTGTCCGCCAGCGGTACGCGGTTTGCTCGCCAGCGATAACGCAGGTTACCGCTGGCGGGCAGTCCACTCGGTTCGCCACTAGTAAGATTTTAGGAATTTATTTAATAATATATATATGTATACTAGCGGCGTGCTGTTTCTTTTGTACGCCAGTAGTAAGTAATTAGGAATAAAAAAATAGAAAATCATATTTATTGATCTATTTATCCAAATGCATGCATATAGTTCGTCCAGTAGTACAGATTACACCACACGTTTAAAATGCGCATATAGACAGTTCGCGGTCAGTTGACAATGTGACAACACGTGGCGGACCAGTGTCTTACACCAACAACATACAACATCTCACCCTCATCACTACATCAGGGCACCAATCCCACACACTCACAGACGACGCGGCGGAGACGGAGGAGGCGAGGAGGGCGGTGATGGCTGAGACAGTGGGGGCCGTGGATGCATTAGGCTTGCATGCAGCTACCATGCCCATCATCTAGTCCTCCTCTCGGTTATCCTTGAACAACAAGAAAAAGACATGACGATCATCAGCTTTAAACAAGTTGCATTTCATAACAGAGCCTTGTAGTACTAGATTTCTCAACAGGAACACAAACACACATGTGGAATATAATCAAGTGCAAGATTCTGGGAAGTCAAGCATATATGTGGGTTCTACCCCTACAGCATTGAAGTACAAGGCAGTGGGAGGCCAGGCACCTGCTAATCATTGACGTACAAGGCACTGCACCTGCGTGATAGTTCTTCATGGGCGTGTCTGAGTGGAGGCAGTCATCACGAAGAAGGGATGGACCCCTGGCTGCCTCTGTTGCCGCTGTTGTTGCTGCTTGGCGTCGTGGCCGAGGGAAAGAACATGGCCGCACGACATGGGCCTGGGTTTGATCCCTTTTAGGAGGATATTGGTGAGATTGCGATGTTCAAGGCGGGAGAGGGAAAGAACATGACTGCTAATCGATTCTGAATGGCGTGATCGAGCCTACCGTCACTTACTCGTAGGTCCAAGCTTCCTCCATGGGCGGAAGTTCCATTATTGGCACCCGTGGACAACCTGAGCAAACATCTGCTCTCTCGAGGTTTGTTTTTCTCCCTTTTTGTTGCTCTTTTGGTCTTACATTCTTTCATGCATGGCTACGTTGATTAGATTCATTATGTCATATTTGTAAGCCGGCAAGCACACGAGGCGCAAGGAACATCATGTACGACGTGAAGCCTATGGAGATTGGCCGAGCATCATCGTTGAAAACATATTAGTCCCTGCAAGCTAAGAATAAGTGCACGGGGTAACACATCATAACTGCAAGTTAAAAATAAGTGCATGGGAAGCATGAGAGCAGAAGAGGCACAAACCTTGTTCTTATCTGACATTAGAGTCCATAGTGTAGTGTTATCAATCCCTAAGTCATTCTTCACAGTTTGTAGGAACCATGTCCAGTTGATTGTGTGCTCCACTTCAAGTGCAACAATTGCTATTGGGTAAATACAATTGTTTGGATTCATGCATGCACATAGATGTTAACAACTGGCTTTTGTATCTGGTGTTGACATGACATCCATCCAGAAATGTGAGAGGCTACATCCTTGTAGGAACCCTAATTTGCAAGCTTAAAGGCTCATAAAAGCATATCTTGAACCTTGCATTGTCATCAAGAGAGAGGTGGAAGAACTTTCTGGATTACTTCTTCTTCTTTCATTAGTACAGTCCCAAAGTCCCAAAACTGCTTGTATTGTCCTTTTTCATCACCATAGATTACCTTCATGACAAGCCCCCTAGACCTCTGCCGCTTTGTTCTCCCTTGTGTCATATTCTAATCCTTTTGGACAATCCTACTAAAGTTTTTCAGACTCATGTCTTGGTCAGCCCTAAAGGTTTCCAAATACTTCTCTGCTAGGAAATTGGCTGTGAAACCATGCACCTGCCATTTCTTGCTGCAAGTGTGCGGATTCACAAACTTCTTGACTATGAAGCACCTGGTCCTAGTTTCATATGATGCCCACAAGTACCAAGTATAATCCTCTTCACATCTTCCATTCAACCTCTTCTTAACATTTTCTTAACATTCATTGGTAGCCTGATATCAACTCTGTTTATGCAACTCTATGCCTTAGTTGCTTTTCTCAACATCTCCACTGTCTAAACTTTTTGACCAACATGGAACTTGGGATTCTACAAATCATCATTTATGAAGGTTTTGAATCTCACTGGCACTGTCTCTTCATCCGAGTCAGGTGCCCACAGATCCTCTCCCTCTGAATTCCTCTTCCTTGCAAACCTTCTCTTTGCCTTTGCCAGCTTCAACATTTGCTTTGTTCTTCTTGCAGTCCTAATCATCTATATTGTCACCATACATGTCATCATCACCATCACTAATGTCAAAGTCTGAATCTATTATTTCTATTGGATCAAAGTTTGAATCATCATCAATACCATTTTTCGCTTCTTAACTTCATAAACAAAGTCTTCATCATTGGCCGATCTGTTCCTCTTGCTCTGTCTAGTTCTAAAAACTACATTACAAGAACCATGCACACATTGCTCTGGATATACCACTTGTATTGGTACATGTTCTTATTCAGCAACATGATCCTCAACTTGGCTTGAAGGCATATCAACTTGGCTCCTGCTTGGTTTTGCATGGCTGAGAACTGGAGGCAAATTAATCACTGGAAATACAACAACATCATCCAAGTTTACTGCCTTCAAAATCTCATCATGATCAACATACAAACTCAGAAAATGTTGGTCAATTGACACAAAAGTGATCATTGCTCGAGTGTCTTCTTCACCTCTAATCTCTCTCTTCAATTCCCGCTGATTGATAACATTGGTACACATTATGAATCTTTAACCTGCCAGCCACTTCATACCCAACCTCCTCCACAATATTCTCAAGCACAAGAGGATACGATGTCACAGTATCCAGATGATCATACCAAATGACATGGCCATTTACATAACTCATGTTACTACCAGATCCAAGGAAACCCCCCCCCCCCCCCCCATGATTGATATCTATTGAGAAAACATTGCTTCTTGGTCCTGCGAGAATTATACAAGCGCACATACCGTCATAATCCTCCCTAAAAATCGGTTAAATCAAAGATATCGTAAAGCACAATCGGTCCCAAGCGACTTCTGTGAAAATCCCCTAACCCCTATGCAGACACCTGCATAGCTCCGTACCGTATGATTTTGTCATCTAAATCACATAAAACATCACACAAACCTCTTCCCCAAACCTAATTACAGGTCACAAACCCTATTACGAGCCAAAATCCATGATTTAGGAACTTAAATGCACTGGATTCAAGCCTTACCATGTTGGGGCCGTGGAGCGCCTTCAGGCCACCGAGAGGAGCCATCGGAGCGGAGCCGACGTGGACGCTGCCACCACCTCTACACTCGTACGTCGTTGACGAACGCCGCCACTCCTCTCGCCTCCGAGCGTTGTGTTGAGCGCTCTGAGAGTTAGCTGCACCCCCTCCTCTCCCTGTGGAGTGATCGAGGTAGAGATGTTATAGTAGTGGCGGGGTATAGGAACATGAAATGGGCCAATGGATCAAAACTTTGGTTTCTCTCACTATAACTTCTTGTACATTTGTATTCTATACATAATTACATATTGTGAAAATTGTACCGAGATCAGCTAGTCCTCAAAGATGGTTAAGTTTTCTATTCGTACAAAAAGTTTGGCGACAAAATGTTACTTCCTGTACATTTGTATTCTATACATAATTACATATTGTGAAAATTGTACCTAGATCAGCTAGTCCTCAAAGATGGTTAAATTTTCTATTCGTGCAAAAGGTCTGGCGAGAAAATGATTCTCATATAAATCAGGGTAAACAATACAAATCTATGACAAATATAACGTGTATATAGTATCTTTTTTGGAAAATCTTTGACACGGGATGAAATTAAAAGTTATTTTGTTATGAATATTATTATATGGGTACAATACTCCGAAAATACGTAGTGACTCTCGGGTACGCCTACACCTGATATTCAAGAATAATTTAATAATTCAAAAAAGTTCAAAAAATTATGAAACTTTCACTCGGGCAAATATTATCAGGTACCACACTTCGTACAAAAAATTGTGTCAGAAAATAATATTTATTGCAAACCGGGTTAAAGATTTGCTAAAAATGACGCTACATACACGCTATATTCGTCAGAGATTTGTCTTTTTTGTCCAGAAGTCAACGCAAAATATTTCGTGACCAAATTATTTACACGAGTAGAATACTTGGTAATCTTTGAGCGTAAAAAAGTTTAAATTTTTCGAACATTTTTGAATTTTTTATATTTTTTCTATATATTAGGCGCGTGATACGTCTCAACGTATCTATAATTTTTGATTGTTCCATGCTTGTTATATATCATTGCCACATGTTTTTATAATGTTTTTGTATCATTTTGGCATATTTTATGGACTAACGTATTAACAAGATGCCCAATGACAGTTCATGTTTTCTGCTGTCTTTTTGTTTCAGAAAAGCTAGTCGGAGAAGTTTCTCCGAATCGCCTGAAATATTACGGGAATTATTTTTATATGGAAACAAAGACTGCGCCAAGAGGAGACCAGCAGGGGGCCCCACAGGCCCCAGACGACCCCCAGGCGCGGTCCACGGGTGGACCATGGCTGGGGCCCACCTGGGCTCCTCCGGAGCCCTCTCGAGTCGCCCTTTCGCCTATAAATTGCCTTCGTCCCGAAAACCCTCGATACCAGATCAATTTTCCAGAAATACGTCCGAGGCCGCCGCCGTCTCCAACCCTAGATCGGGAGGGTTCTGAACCTCTTCCTGACACCCTGTCGGAGGGGAGATCGTTACCGGAGGCATCTACACCACCATGTCTGCCTTCGGAGTGATGCGTGAGTAGTCAACCACGGGACTACGGGTCTATTGCAGTAGCTAGATGGTTGTCTCTCTTCCTTGTACTCCATTGTTTAGATCTTGTGAGCTGCCTAATATGATCAAAGTCATCTATTTGTAATGATACATGTTGTGTTTGTGGGGATCCGATGAATTATGGAGTCATGATATTATTGTTCAGTTTATTTTTGATATGTTTTATTTATGATCTTGCATGCTCTCCGATGCTTGTGTATGCTTTGGCCGAAGTAATTACTTGTATCTTTAGATGGAGTATTTATGCTAGATAGTGGGTTCATGCCTCTCTTGTCTGAGCTCGAGTTGACAGAAACGATTAAGGTTAGGGGTAAAACATCGGTGTTTATTGCTATATGTTGTAACCAGTGCTTACATTATGCACCATGCTTATTGCAATTATCTGTTGCTTGCAACTTAATACTTTTGGGTGACATGCTGGATAGCGATCGCGGGGTGGATTATTAGTCATAGATGCAGTTGGATAACGGTGTTTGTATTTTGACGTAATGCCCATATTAAATGAAACGGTGAACTTTGTGTCATGATAGTATTGTTGTACGCCCATGCTTTGTCAATTGCCTCGCTGTAATTTGTTTACCCAACATGTTTATCTTTTGGAGAGACACTGCTAGTGAACTGTGGACTCCGGTCCTATTTTTTATATTGTTTACAACTGTTCCCAAAGCTTTTCCTAGTTATTTGCTCGCTTGTCATTTTTGCTCTTTTATTATTTTACACATATATGTTTAATCCTTCGTGTTCAGCAAGCCAGAGAGATTGGCAACCTCTCTGTTTTGTTGGGGCAAAATAGTTTGTTCGTGTGTGCGTAGGTCGAGGTCAACAGCTCTTTTCGACGCCATTGCCATTGGCACCAAGCCGAAACCTTCTCCAAGTCCTACTGGTTCGATAAATCTTGGTTTTGTATCAAGGGAAAATTGCCGCTACGATGCATCATACCTTCCTATTGGGGTTCCCAGCGAATGTGTGATCCGCGCCATCAGTGCGCTTGTCTCCATGTGCCATTCGTCCGCGTCCTACAATACTCGATCATGTTTGCGACTGAAATTTTCGATTTTTAAAATTTGTTTTGACTTTCGATTTTTCTTTATGTCGGGTGCGCTAGCTGCCAACGTAATACAGCGGTTTGGGCTTTGTGCTAGTCTATGGGGAGTATATCTGGCCATCCGGCCCGGCCCGACCAGCCCGCCCAGGCCTGGCCCAAAAATACAGGGCCTAGGTGGACCTGGGCTTGCCCACGAGGGGCCTGGGCCTTAGATTTGAGCACGAAGGTCAGATGGGTCTGGGCTTCACATATTGACATTTTAAGGAAAAGCCTGGGCTTCACATATTGGCATTTTAAGGAAGAAGCCCGGCCTGAAGCCCGATGGGATTTTGCAGCCAATGGGAGGGCCTGAGCCTAAAATATAGGCCCGAAGGATGGGTCTGGGGCTGAGATTTTGACCGCAGGCTTTGTTAGGCCCGGCCCAAAGCCCGGCCCATGGCCAGGTATAATGGGGAGTAGTTATGCTTAGGGCCTTTTTGTTTGGGCTAGCTGCGGCTGGCTGTGCTGCTGTGCAAAAAAGCTACTGTGTAGACAAAGCTGTTGTTCGGAGTTTTACTCTTTGGCAACTTGGCTGGCTGGCTGGCTATAGATTGTATAACTGTCTAAAATACCCTTAAAGTCGTGAGAACGTGTACTTCTGCTCTGATTTATGTGTAATAAACATACGTACATTTAAAGATTTTGTAGCACAAATAATTAACAATGCCTGTCCGTAAGCATGACAAATATGTCATAAAGAACTTAACACATTTTTATCAATTATTAAATATACTTGATATTGTTTATTCATAAAAACGTAGCTTTTAAAGTTTTATGCACACTATATAATCCGTCAACTATAGGATTTATCAAATATGCATAGCAAATAATCCAAGCCGTAAGAATACCAAATCCAATCCACTAATTTTTTCAATATGTATTTCTACAAATGAATAATGCATCAAAAAAATGTAGGTAATATTATGTCAATTTGACAGTTCACGTTGGGCAGCAATTGCACAAATAGAACGTGTAAACCCACTTGAAGCTGGTATGGTCTTCTAGATAGATGGCATCAACCCGCGAATCACTTCAAAGGTCCAGATGCACATAAAGAATTGATGACTGGAGTTGAGGACAACACACGAATACACGATCTGTACTAACATGAGAGTATCTCCAAGCGGAGCCCCCAAAGGCCGCCCAAATGTCCGGGCGGACAGCCCGGACGCGGTTTAGGCTGAAAACCATCACTCAAAGGAGGTCTCCAAAGCCATCCGAAACGCCCGGGCGGTCCGGCACACACCAAACCCAGCCCATATGTGGGGAGGGTTTGGGGCGGTCCGGACGCGCCGCCACGTCG
This sequence comes from Poa pratensis, assembly GCA_947311845.1. NCBI lineage: Eukaryota > Viridiplantae > Streptophyta > Magnoliopsida > Poales > Poaceae > Poa > Poa pratensis. The sequence continues at coordinate 13,088,334 of CAMZMU010000082.1, forward strand.
GACGCGGCCCAATACGGCCCCACATATATCCACAAAATCCCCACCCCCGGTTGGAACCCTAGCTCTCACTCTCCTCCGATCTCCTTTCCACTCCACTCCACTGTCACTCTGCTCCGTCCGCAGCTTCGACAATGGCCGGCTCCGGCAGCGAATCCACGACCGAGCTGTACTGGCATGCGTTCGCGGAGGAGGAGGAGGAGATTGGCAGCTGCCCCGGGCCGGATGTCGCGGCGCCGTCTTCTCGGTCGGTGGCGGCGGCTCTTTGCAACGGCTCTGCGGGCAGTTCCGCCGCCGCCGCCGCGTCCAACGAAACAGTGGCGGCGCTTCCGCAGGTTTGCGCCTCCTTCTACCAATGTACATTTTAGAAACAAGTAGGATGCGTAATGTAGGAATTTGATGAACCCGTAGGCCGTTGCGAGAGGGCGATGTACTCCGTCGGCGATGATAAGGTGTTGTGCAATGCGTGGTTGTCCACCCGGATGATCCTCAGACCGGAAGCTACCACCGTGCTTCATTTTGGGGCCGGATCGGTCAAGTGTTCAATGCTAACTCGGAAGTTGTCCACACTGAGGAGTCCCTCCGCCATAGATGGCAATGCATCGTGGCGGAAATTAACAAGTTCGCCGGATGCTTGGCACAAATGGGTTCCGTAAGTTTTTGATGTTCAATTTTGTACAATGCCGGAACCCGTAGCTACTTTTGTTGAGTACCTATTTCATTTTGATAGATGGACAATGCAATCCTACTGTACAACGCACTTGGGGGGAGGCCGGCGTCGACGGAGTGGAAGTTTGCCCATTGTTGGGACATCCTGAAGGATAGCCCGTTCATCGACTACACGCCGGATGCGGAGAAGAGGGACAGGATCCACCAAGCGGAGAGCCAGGCTCGACAGGCACGACGTGCTCGGCAAAGGGAACGCGAAGCTCGGGAACGTGAAGAGGGCGCCGCTCAAGCACGGGAACGGGAACGTGAAGCAGTCGCGAGAGCGGTGCTAGCTCAACGTGAAGCAGTCGCGAAAGCGGTGGAAGCTCAACGTGAAGCCGGTGTATCTCACGCACGGGAGCTGGAACGTCAAGCCGGGTTCGCCGGGCACGTCGCCGTCGCCAAAGAGAACGTGCGGCAGCGGAGGACGGCCGGGTTCTCCACCGTCTGTGAGAGCTCCTGTCTCTCCGACGGATTTGCATCAGTGTGCCTCCGCTCCGGTGTCTCCGATGAACTGTGTCCGATTAATTTCTGTGTTGAACTATTTCTGTGGATGTTTGAACCTAGTTTGAACTATGTTTATTCGTATGATCTTTGAACTATGATCTATCATGTGATCTACGTTGCATGTCAATATGGTTTAGGGGGGGGGGGGGGGGGGGGATTATTTGGGGATTATGCTTGTAGGACACTAGTTTTGGGGGTCCACGGACAGTTTGGGTGTCGAATTTGAGGGCTCCGCTTGGAGATGCTCTGAGAATGCATCGGAAAGAATTCATACGTTTGCCCGTGACCGTGACCTATGCAAGCAGAAAGCTGTGGGGTGTCAGTTTGGCTCGACATGGCCTCACTGGTAGATTATTCGTAAATAATCTGAAGAATAGGGGCAGGGAACTCTACCTTTTCGTGTTAAGTGCAGAAGCTGCGAGAAGCACCTCCCAGCGTGCTTCGCCGCGCATGTGTATTCGGTGCTGTGGTGTTTGGTTAGGTTTTTTTTCTTGTCTTTTGGTTTTGGTTTATATGTCACAAAAGCAGCTAAATAGTTGATTTTGAATTTTGACTTTTAACTTATAGCATAGTTTAACATAAGTCAAAAGCCAAAAGCCAAAAGCCGACCCCTTTGTTTCACTTTGCCTACTTATTTCCGTGGAAAGGTGAGAAAAGCCCAAACAAAGAGGCCTTATACCAATCAGGGAAATTCTCAAAAACAAAACTTATACCAATCGGGGCCCCTAGGTTTTCGGGCCCGGGGCGGCCCTGCCCAGGGACGGCCCGGCTGCGAGGGCAAGGAAATGCGGGGCCGGAGAAACCCCGCCATCGCGTAGGCCGCCGCCCACCTCCGGCGTCCCCCCGTATATCTGGTCGCCGCAGCCGCCGGCAGAGTTCGAGACGTCCAGAGGTCCGATTGTGGTACGCATCTAGCGAGCTCTTAGTTCTCTGTGTGCTGCTGCAATGCCTTGTGAGTTGTGACCTACCTGAGCTGATGAGCGATTGTATGAGCCAAATGCAAAATTATCGGGCCCTTCGCATCTTATTACAGTACTCGATTGGAAATCCTCTTGCGCAGCTTAAATTCGTCCGGTCTGCATGCAATTTCTTAGACTGAACATATGTGGTTGGTGTCAGTACTCAATGTCGTGCGCACGACACTGTATATGTGCCCAGATGATATGGATACTTTAGACATTAACATTACAACTACACGAGATTTTCAGAAATTTGTCAAATGGTCTTACAACCACCACAGCTGTGCCAACGAACAAACTGAAGCTGTTATTTCTTTGGTTGTTTATTTTTTTCATGGAGAGTTCATTTTTTGCATGTCAACGAATAGAGAAACAGCAGGCTACTCTGTGTGATTGTGGAGGAAATCTAGCCAGCTAATATGTTGTCTTAACTGCAAGCTTGCCTTGTAGCTTGGACCTGCCATGCAACTGAAAGATACTTCAAATGCAACAAACCTTTATGGCCCCAAATGCTTACAGTTTCTGCAAATTGGTATTAAGCATATGTTTTTTGCTATTGAGTGACAGGATCATAGTTAAACAAACATGGTTTTGAGACGTGGACCATGTTTTATGGAATTCTTTTTGATAATTTTCCGCACAATTTCATAGCTACATGAGTTTTTTTGTTTCCCGAGTGAATCTAGCTGTAAACGATTTTATTGGCATTCCATTTTTGAGGGTTTATTAGCATTCTTATTACAAGGTAAAAGAGGAAAGAAAGAAAAAAAATGTATTACTGAAGTCTACGTAGCCATGTTTTGATGAGGAAAAATATATCCCTTTTACAAGAGAGAATTATTATTTTCAATGTGTTAACATTTAAAGCATCTTATCTTAGCAATATATGATGCTCAATCCAACATTCATCTCCCATTAAATACCAAATATCATTATGCTGAAGATAACAGCATATGAAAATTCTCATTTGCCAATATAGTTTGGTATTCTTCTTTTGAGAAAATTTAGGCCTCTGGATTCATAATATTGTACGTTGTGACATGCTTGAATGATATGGATAAAGATTGTAGAAACTCATTTTATCAGACTGCACATTCATGTGGTAGAGGTGGTGGTGGTGGTGGGGAGTCTTGGTAATTGAATAGATTTATTCTGCTAATAGCAGGCTTAGCCCTTGTGACTTCGACCTGTCATGTTTACACTAGTAGAAAAAGGACCTTTCGTCCGGAGTCCTGTTTGCCATTAGCCCCGGTTCAGGCAAAAACCGGGACCAGTGCCTGGCACTGGTCCCGGTTCGATTTGCCAGGGCCCCGTGGGGCATTGGTCCCGGTTCGGTTGGGGGCATTGGTCCCGGTTCTTGGCAAGAACCGGGACCAAAGCTCCAGAGCCAGCCACGTGGCGTGGCGCGGAGCTTTGGTCCCGGTTCTTACCAAGAACCGGGACCAATACCTCCCCTGCCTATATATAACCCCCACCCCCCTCTCTCCTCTGTTTTTTTTTCTGGTTGGATTGGTGGGAAGTGGGTGCTAGTTTTTTTTTCTTTGCCATGCACAAGATGTGTTCGATGAAATGCCCGAGCCACACTTAAGTTCGCACAAGATGATATCCTCGGCCGAAGTTAGCAACTATATCCTTTTCATCTGTAATTGATACAGAAATATTGCACGTGTCGATGTACGGTGGTCATTTCACTATTCAAGATGTTATTGTAATGGTATTTGATAAACTTAATTATATATATGATGCAGATGGATGCACGGATGCGATGGATGTACGGCGAACGACGCAGTTCCGAGTTTATTGCAGGCCTGCATAAATTTCTCGATGTGGCTGAGGCAAACAAAGTGAATAATTTTATGCCTTGTCCATGTGAGAAGTGTCGGAACGTCAGGGAGTACTCTGACCCGAGAACCATTCAAGACCACGTGATTCGGAAAGGTTTCATGCCCAGCTATAATTGTTGGACCAAGCACGGAGAAAGAGGGGTTACGATGGAAGACAATGAAGAAGAGGAGGATGATGACAACTATCCTATGTTCCCTGAGGAATGCGGTGATACTGTTATGGAAGACGTTGAAGAAGAAAGAGGTGAACATCGGGCATCAGATGAGCCCGCTGATGGTCTTGGTGGGGTCATTTCTGATGCAAAGCGAGAATGCGATACAGAAAAGGAGAAGCTAAAGTTGGAGGCCATGCTTGAGGATCACAAAAAGTTGCTGTACCCAAACTGCGAAGATGGCAGCACAAAGCTCGGTACCACACTGGAACTGCTGAAATGGAAGGCAGAGACTGGTTGTTCTGACAAGGGATTTGAGAAGTTACTGAAAATAATGAAGCCGAAGCTTCCAAAGGATAACGAATTGCCCGAGACTACATACGAAGCAAAGAAGGCTATCTGCCCTCTAGGATTAGATGTGCAGAAGATACATGCATGCATTAATGACTGCATCCTGTACCGCGGTGAGTACGAGAACATGGATAAATGCCCGGTATGCAATGCACTGCGGTACAAGATAAGACAAGATGACCCTGGTGATGTTGAGGGCGATGACGAGCCCCCCCGGAAGAGGGTTCCTGCTAAGGTGATGTGGTATGCTCCTATAATACCACGGTTGAAACGTCTGTTCAGAAACAAAGAGCATGCCAGGTTGTTGCGATGGCACAAAGAAGAGCGTAAGAAAGACGGGAAGTTGAGACACCCCGCCGATGGGTCCCAGTGGAGAAAAATCGACAGAGAGTTCCCGACATTTTCAGATGACGCAAGGAACTTAAGATTTGGTCTAAGTACAGATGGCTTTAATCCTTTTGGGGAGCAGAGCTCCAGTCATAGCACTTGGCCCGTGACTCTATGTATCTACAACCTTCCTCCTTGGTTGTGCATGAAGCGGAAGTTCATTATGATGCCAGTGCTCATCCAAGGCCCGAAGCAACCCGGCAACGACATTGATGTGTACCTACGGCCATTAGTTGATGAACTTTTGCAGTTGTGGTCCGAACCAGGTGTACGTGTGTGGGATGAGCACAAACAACAGGAATTTGACCTACGAGCGTTGCTGTTCGTAACCATCAATGATTGGCCTGCTCTTAGTAACATTTCAGGACAGTCAAACAAGGGATACAATGCATGCACGCACTGTTTAGATAAGACTGAAAGTATACATTTGGGAAACAAGAATGTGTACCTGGGGCATCGTCGATTTCTTCCGAACGGTCATGCCGTAAGAAAGCCCGGCAAGCATTTCAACGGTGAGGCAGATCGCCGGAAGAAGCCTAACCTCCCTGATGGTGATGTTATATATGACATGGTCAAGGATTTAGAAGTAATCTTTGGAAAGGGTCCTGGCAGTCTATCTGTTCCGAATGACGCTGACAACCACGTACCCATATGGAAGAAGTGCTCTATATTCTGGGAGCTACCCTATTGGAAAGTCCTAGAGGTCCGGTCTTCAATCGACGTGATGCACGTGACGAAGAATCTTTGCGTGAACCTGCTAGGCTTCCTGGGCGTGTATGGGAAGACAAAAGATACACCGGAAGCACGGGCAGACCAGCAACGTATGAAAGACCCATACAACAAGCAGACGGATAAAGGGCGTCAATACTTAAGCAGATACGCTCTTACCAAAGCAGAGAAGGAAATCTTTTTTGAATGCCTGAGCAGTATCAAGGTCCCGGCTGGCTTCTCGTCAAATATAAAGGGAATAATAAATATGGCAAAGAAAAAATTCCAGAACCTGAAGTCTCATGATTGCCACGTGATTATGACGCAGTTGCTTCCGGTTGCATTGAGGGGGCTTCTACCGGAAAATGTTCGAGTACCCATTGTGAAGCTATGTGCATTCCTCAATGCAATATCTCAGAAGGTCATCGATCCAGTAACTCTACCAAGTTTACAGAAGGCTGTGGTCCAATGTCTTGTCAGCTTCGAGTTGGTGTTCCCCCCATCATTCTTCAATATTATGACGCATCTCCTGGTTCACCTAGTCGACGAGATTGCCATTCTCGGTCCTGTATTTCTACACAATATGTTCCCCTTCGAGAGGTTCATGGGAGTCTTGAAGAAATATGTTCATAACCGTGCTAGGCCAGAAGGAAGCATCTCAAGGGGCTATGGAACAGAAGAGGTCATTGAGTTCTGTGTTGACTTTATTCCTGACCTTAAGCCGATTGGTGTTCCTGAATCGCGGCATGAGGGGAGACTGAGTGGAAAAGGCACGCTAGGAAAGAAAGCACTGATATGTAGGGACGGGCATTCTTTAACTCAAGCACACTACACAGTTCTACAAAGTTCCACCTTCGTGGCTCCGTATATCGAGGAACACAAGAATTATGTACGCTCCAAGAACCCGGGGAAGGATGACTCCTGGATTAAAGAAAAACACATGGAGACCTTCGGCAGTTGGTTGCGATTACAGCTCATGAATGACACCACTGTCGGAGATCAGCTCTACTTGTTGGCCGCGTCACCATCTTCGACTGTATTGAATTTCCAAGGGTACGAGATAAATGGGAATACATTTTACACGATCGCCCAAGATAAAAAGAGCACCAACCAGAACAGTGGTGTCCGCTTTGATGCAACAAACGACGATGGGCAAAAGGACACATACTATGGTCGCATAGAGGAGATATGGGAACTTGACTATGGACCTACTTTTAAGGTCCCTTTGTTTCGGTGCAGTTGGGTCAACATGAATGGAGAAGGGATAAAGGTAGACCAGCTGTACGGGATGACAACAGTGGATCTCAAGAATCTTGGTTGTTACAAGAACGAACCATTCGTCCTAGCCAATGATGTGGCTCAGGTTTTCTATGTGAAGGACATGTCCTCCAGACCGAAAAAAAGAAAAAACAAGCAAACGAATACCGAAAAAAAGAAAAAACAAGCAAACGAATACGATGAGCCAAAGCGTCACGTAGTTCTTTCAGGGAAAAGAAACATCGTGGGAGTCGAGGACAAGACAGACATGTCAGCAGATTATGATAAGTTTGATGAAATTCCGCCCTTCACAGTGAGAACTGACCCAAGCATCCCGTTAAATAATGAAGATGCTCCATGGTTACGGCTGAAGCGATCATAGGCCAGGGACATACGCGAAGAAGGGTTCATGGCTTTTATGTAAATCAATGTAATGTATTAAACCTTTATGTGATGTGTAGTAATGTATTAAACCTTTATGTGGTGAAACACGCGTGGTAGGTGGTTGTCGGCTCCCACACCTCCCGTGGGAACCTCTCAAACCTCAGCTTCGACCGTCCAAACACAGTTCCCCCTGCATACAGCCCGACGGTGGCTCGTGAGTTTGAGCGCCACTTCGATCCAAGCAGCGGTAAGACGTCTCTGATGATCTACAACCGTCCGGCAAGACGTCTCTGATGATCTGCAACCGTTTGGAACGGTCGCAGGTCATCAGAGACGTCTTGCCACTGGTTGCCCAAAGATGCCTCTCCGAGTGACGCTGGAATGTTTTGTGTTTGAGCACCACTTCGATCCAAGCAGCGGCAAGACGTCTCTGATGATCTACAACCGTCCGGCAACACATCTCTGATGATCTGCAACCGTTTGGAACGGTCGCAGGTCATCAGAGACGTCTTGCCGCTGGTTGCCCAAAGATGCCTCTCCGAGTGACGCTGGAATGTTTTGTGTGAGTGAGTAACTTGTCTGAGGAGGGCGGTATATATAGGGTACGTGTGCTTCTTTAGTCCCGGTTGGTAACACCAACCGGGTCATGTGGCTCACGAAGTGGTCGTGATACTGCTGATCCAACAGCTCACAATCCCTCAAAAGAAACACACCCCTGATCCAACGGCTCACAAGCGATTGAAAGAAACACACGATCTGTGTGCTTCTTTAGTCCCGGTTGGTAACACCAACCGGGACTAAAGACGGGCTTTGCGGTCACGACACGTGTCCTCCCCCAGCGCTTCCCTGGGCACGTGTCCTCCCCCAGCGCTGCCCTGGAGGTCTTTATATATTGTCGCCGACGGGGTAAACCCTAATCCACCATTCCTAGCCACGAACGCATCGTCTCCACGAGATGGATCCGCCACGCCCGCCGCAACGCCTTCTGGACGAGGTCGAGCGTGCTCCAGAGCGCGCTTGGGCGCAACCGCGGGAGTCTATCCCGCCGTATGCCCACGAGCCCGGCGTGGAGAGGAATGCCCAGCTACCGGCCTCCTGCTCCACCAGGTGCCGGCGCACCTCCACCTGGCGCCGCTGCACCTCCACCAGGCGCCGCCGCTCCTCCCGCGGAGGAGGAGGAGGACGACGACTTCGACTGGAGCGACGACGGGGAAGAAGGTTGTGGGTTGCAGATACAGGAGGCCATGGAAGCCTCCTTCCAGTCTGTCCGCGACTACCCTGTCCAGCGAGCCAAGACTTCCTACCAGCTCAAGGCGAAGGAGGCTTCCGATCTGGATTGGGCGCTGAAAGACTCATCCTCCATGGATCTTGCCCTCCGCCGCAAACGTGCGCGCGAGAACCGGGCGGCCGCCCACGGGGCTGGCTCCTCCCGCCGTTCCCCCTAATCCTACGGCCTTCGAGCCAGCAAGTCCGTTTATGTAGAATAATGTTGGTGATGTTGGATCAGGGGTGTGTTTCTTTCAAGCGCTTGTGAGACGTTGTATCATGTGTAATAATGTATTAAACCTTTTATGTAATGCATTAAGATAAATGAATTAATAATTTTTATCTGCTTTCTTCTGCATTTTACAACACCAAACATTCATCTTACAAATATAGGTTTTCTGAAATTGTTCTGCATTTACTTCTGCTTACGGATTATTTGTCGAATTTCGACTTACGGATTTAAAGATATGAATTTATCCATATTAAATTGAAAATGACAATAATAATGTAAAATTGATTTTGGATTATTTATACAAATTCAAACACTTTTCACGTTGAAAGTTTTGTCAATTCAAAATATGCAATAAAGTTAATGCATTTTTAATTGAAAATGGCAAAATGGTTAATAGTTTGTATAGTTAGAATAATTATTTTAGAAAACAGAAAATGGTTTTGGATTATTTATTCAAATTTAAAAACTTTTCATGTTGAAAGTCTTTTCAGATTCAAAACCATTTGAAATTCATATCCAAACACCTAAATAAGAAAAAAAAAGGCGGGAACAAAATTTCAGAACTGAAAAGTTCGAAATAAGTTTGAAAAAGGACTCTTTGGTCCCGGTTTCTACCAAGAACCGGGACCAAAGATCCTTGGACGCGCGCAGCGATCTGGCATTAAATGACGCACTCTTTGGTCCCGGTTTGGCAAGAACCGGGACCAAAGATGCATTGGTCCCGGTTCTTTGAAGCAACCGGGACCAATGGCCCCCTGCTACTTAACCCCCAGCCTCTTCTTCTTCCCCATTCTCACGCACGCGAGACGGTTTTCATCGACGAGCAGGAGCAAGAAGGGCGCCGCGCATCAACGCCGTCAGGCTGCCCCGCCGCCGACTCCACGCGCCGCCCCGCCGCCTCCCCGCGCGCACGCCGCCCCGACGCGGCCGGCCTCCTCCCCGTACACGCCACGACGTGGCCGGCCTCCTCCCCGCACAGCCACGCGCCCGGCCCGACGCGCCGGCCTCCTCCCCGCACGTACGCCGCCCAGACGCCGGCCTGACCCCGCCCTCCTCTCCACGCACACCTCCCGTGCCTCCACGCCGCCGTCCCCGCGCCCAGCGCCACCGCCGTCCCACCGCCGCCCGCACCGGCCGCTTCTCGATCGGTGAGTTAGAATTTTAGGATTTTAGGATTTTTTTTGTATAGGAAATGTTAGTGTTAGGATTTTTTTGTTTTGTATAGGAAAATGTTAGTGTTAGGAAAAAAAATTTGTTAGGAAAATGTTAGTGTTAGGATTTTTTTTGTATAGGAAATGTTAGTGTTAGGATTTTTTTATTTTGTATAGGAAAATGTTAGTGTTAGGAAAAAAATTTGTTAGGAAAATGTTAGTGTTAGGATTTTTTTTGTATACGAAATGTTAGTGTTAGGATTTTTTTGTTTTGTATAGGAAAATGTTAGTGTTAGGAAAATGTAGTGTTAGGAAATTTTTTTGTTAGTGTTAGGATTTTTTGTTAGTGTATAGGAAAATTTTGTTAGTGTTAGGATTTTTTTGTATAGGAAAATTTTGTTAGTGTTAGGATTTTTTGTTAGTGTATAGGAAAATTTTGTTAGTGTTAGGATTTTTTGTATAGGAAAATTTTGTTAGTGTTAGGATTTTTTTGTATAGGAAAATTTTGTTAGTCCTAATTTGTGCTTGTCCTAATTCAATAACATTTCAAACATGATTTAGAGTTCCATGTCAATGCATTAAATTGATCATGCATACATATTGCGCATTGCATCAATGCCATGTATTGATTGTGTTCTTGTCCGGTATTTGTTCTTCCCGGTAGATCGTGGTTCGGAAGTTGACCCGGTAAATTGTGTTAGATATGCAAAGATGCAAATTTACGGGTTTACGGGTTTACGATACGAGTTTACGAGTTTACGGGTTTACGATACGAGTTTACGGGTTTACGATACGAGTTTACGAGTTTACGGGTTTACGATACGAGTTTACGGGTTTACGATACGAGTTTACGGGTTTACGATACGAGTTTACGGGTTTACGATACGAGTTTACGGTTTACGATACGAGTTTACGGGTTTACGATACGAGTTTACGGGTTTATGATATTGTAGATGTATCTTGACATATGGAACAAGTTACCCAACTAAAGTTTTGTGCATTGTTCTTAATTTGCAGAAACTATGGAACGAGACGAAGATCAGGAAAATATCCTCCAGGATATAATCCGCGGGCCGGAAGATATTGTCGATGTCACCACGGAGTTTTTGAACAACTCCGGTGAGGGAGATGAGTCTCTCAACCGAAGAGACGGCTCCGGTGAGGTAGAACCCGACGGCCGGGGTGAGGGAGAAGTCAGCGAGGGAGAAGCCGACGAGGGAGAAGCCGAAGGCTCCGGTGGAACATTAAACTCCGGCGAGGTGCATATACATATATTAATGAAGCCGAAGATTGTATTAATTAAGTCTCTGATGTCTATATACATATATTAACGCTCTTTCTTCTTTTAGCCCTCCGGATCGAGCAAATCTTCTGTAAGGACAAAACGAGGCCCAGCCAAAAAGTTGGGCGACCAAGAAAGGTACACGATCGAAAGAGTCGCTGAAGACGGCACACCGACTGCTCCCCCTGGTGTTAAAAATAAAATGGTAAAGCAATGCGGAGTTCTTGTTAGGGACTTCATCCCGATCACCGTTCGAGAATGGCATCGGCCAAACGAGAAAGGACAGCTATATGTCAGCGATGAGGGCAAAGAAAGACTTTGGAGAAAGCTCATGGTTAATTTCACCCTGCCGGCGCCAGAGGTGGATTCAGATGAGGAGGATCCAGATGAGGCAGAAAAGATTGCCCGGAAAATCATGGAGCAAAAAGTCAAGGACTGGGCACTTAAGAAGATGGCCGAGCTATTCAAGAACTGGAAGAAAAGATTGAACAAACTGTTTGTCAAGAAAAATAAGACTCCAGACTTCGATAAAGGGTATGAGAAGATAAAGGACTACTGGGAAGAATTTGTGGCGTACAAGAAATCAGAGGAAGCTCTGGAAAAGTCTGCAAAAAATGCGGCAAATGCTGCTCTAAAGATGTACCACCATACTATGGGGCCTGGTGGCTACGCTGGTAGCATGCCTAAGTGGGAGAAACTTGAGGCGGACCTGCTGGCTAATGGGATCACTCCAGAGCCACTCAAGTGGATCGAACGGGCAAGAAATTGGTTTTACGGGCATGGGGGCACGTTGGACGCAGAAGGGAAGTGCATATATAACAGAAGACACAAAGATAATCCCCTACTACCCATCCAAGAAATTAGAAAAGCAGTAAAGGATGTTGAAGAGGGACGGTTCATTCCCGATAGAGAGGATGACGAGCTCACACGCGCCCTTGGGAATAAGGAACACGACGGACGGTTACGAGGCGTACCTGGCTCCAAGCCCAAGACAATTGCGATTCCCGAGCACAGGAAGAAATTTCCTGATAGAAGCCATCAGAGGAGAAAGGAAAGGGAGGCAATGGAAGCACGCGCTGCTGCAGACCGGCTGCTTAATATAGAAGAAGAATTAAAGCGCAGAAGGAACAAATTGCCGTGCTTAGCCAGCAAGGTACTAGCGGCCAATCTCAACGGCACATGGTAGAAGCTGCATGCGATGGTACCGGTGGCCCATCGAATCGGAAAAGCAGCGTGGCTTCCACGGAGCTCCAGGATGGTAATGATGATGCAGTGGCTCCACTTCGTCGCTACCCAGTGGATGATATCACGGAGAGCACACCTTGTGAGATGCATGTGAAAGTTTTTAACTTAACCGTGAAGGTGGCGGTCGGCTATGTCGTACCAATTGGACCTAATCCAACTTACCATTTCTCTCCGGTTCCAAATGGCTACGCTGTTGTCGCGGTGGATGAAGTGATGAAAGATTATGAGGAGCTGAAGCTGCAACACCCTGCAGGTGAAGATGGGGAGGTGCTTGAACTTGGAGAAGCCAAGAAAGCGACCATTCTATGGCCAAAGGAATTCATCGTGCTTCCGAACTGGCAGCCAAGGCCATCGACTCCTCACCAGTCTCCAGCGCAACAGTCCTCTTCACCGCCTCAGCATTCTCCAGCGCAACAGTCCTCTTCACCGCCTCACCAGTCTCCAGCGCAGCCGTCTCCGCCGCCGCGTCAGCCGTTTCCGCCCACCGCTCGTACTATGAGGGGTAAGCGATCACCGAAACGTAAAAGGTCGCCCCTCCCAACAGTACCTCATAAGAATCTTCCCATTAGACCTTATGACAGGACTGTAGCGGAAAACGCCGCGGAGGTGGCTGCCTACAATAAGGCTTTTTTTGCACCAAAAAAGCCCGAGCAGAAGCCGGTATACGATGAAAAATCCAAAAAGTGGAGAAAGTCCTTCCTTGAGCAGCCATCCCAGATATCGATGAATCTGCCATCTGACTATGGTCGTGAACTTACTAAGCTAGCACGTGCCCAGTCTGAGCAGAACAAGGGAAGAAGTGCAAAAAGCGGGAAACAAATTGCCCAGCTCGGACAGCAGAAAAATCAATCGGTCCCCCCGCTCATAGTGTGTTCCGATGTCGACAAGGACTTCAGAGTCGCTATGGATAAAGACCTGGAATTATTGGACCCCAGAGCCATAGCTGCTGCTAAAGAACTTGGTGTCACTGTATCTCAGGCCAAGGAACAGGCTACCGCCTTGGGTATGAGCCTTGGTCAACTTTTAGGCTATGAACATGCGCCAATGTTAGAGATGGCACGGAAATATGTCCAAGGGGAGCCTATGGTCAGTAATGAGGAGATGACGGGTCTATCAACACATATGCGAAATCTGCATACCTGGTACCTGGTGCACACATCAAAGAAGGACGCGAAAGAGTGGTTTCCGCTGGACGTTAGAGTGGAGCATTTCTTCAAACGTTACACTATACAGGTTCAACTGACTGAACTGTTCCAGTTATTCCAAAAGCGCGCCCTCGACAAATCTATCCTCTCTTGCTATTGTCTGTAAGTGATTTATTTTCGTAATTAAGTCTCTAGCTCAGCTCGTTCATTGCCTGTATTATATTATCCTGCCTATATATATATCCTTTTGTACGCTATTATGCAGAATGAAGATGCTGGAATGCAAAAGATCTAAAGTTTTTGAGGTTGGGTTCGTTGACCCATATATCGTGAATTCACATACGTTAGTCAATCACCCCAAAGACGTGGAGCATGACCTGACCACCTTTTTAACCATGCAACATTTCTGTACGGAAATACTATTTCCTTACAACTTCAGGTGAGTGTTTCTGTCTTGTACATATTTTTATTTGGCTTTCTCGATGTTAAGTGTAATTGATGAGCTATGCATGTCTGCTTTATGTAAACGTCCGCAGGTTCCACTGGATTCTGCTAAGCATTCAACCTGACAAGTCCACAGTTGAAGTCCACGACTCATTAAGTTGGGACCAAGCGTTGTGGTCCGACATGAAAGAAATGCTCAACAAGTAATTTCAATCATTATCGCATTATATCGCCCTCTTTCGTTCGTTCCCTGATGTCAAGTAATTAATAACTCCTTTGTTCATTTTCTTTGCCAAAGCAGGTGTTGGACAATTTTCAAACAGAAGGTAGAAGGTCCATTCAAAGATGAGCTAACTTATAAAACGGTGGAAAGTCCGCAGCAGCCACCGGGGAGTAATTTATGTGGATTCTACGTTTGCGAGTTCATTCGCGAGTTGACCACTGAGCGGAGAACAACTGCTTTCAGCAAAATGCGGGAGAAGATCGACCCAGAACTGCGCGTAGGAGCAATTCAAGAGGAATTGGCGGGATTTCTGCTTAGGGAGGTCATCGATGAAAGGGGAGAACATTATGCTTCGGACGATGAACTACATATGCCTTGATGGCTTGATCTATCTCCATGTAATTAAATAGTTGTATTCTCGCAAGAGATCGAATATTAATTATATATGCATCAACATGTACTGTGTATATAGTAGAGCGTATAATATGCGTACGGAAACGATGGAGAGCACGTCGGCGATGCGAAGAAGGGGGAGACGACGGAGGCACCGGCGAGAGGGAGAGGGGGCACCGGCGAGAGGGAGAGGAGGCACCGGCGAGAAGGAGAGGGGGCACCGGCGAGAGGGGGCACCGGCGAGAAGGAGAGGGGGCACCGGCGAGAGGGGGCACCGGCGAGAGGGGGCACCGGCGAGAGGGGGGCACCGGCGAGAGGGAGAGGGGGCACCGGCGAGAGGGAGACCCTAAACCCTAAATACCAAAAAAAAAAAGCACTCATTGGTCCCGGTTCGTAACAAGAACCGGGACCAATGAGTCTCTCCCCACGCCCAGCCAGAACTGGCCACGTGGCCACCATTGGTCCCGGTTCGTGGCCCAACCGGGACTAGCATTAGTCCCGATTGGCCAGTCCCGGTTGGGCAACCGGGACTGATGGCCCAACCGAACCGGGACCATAGGCCCATTTTCTACCAGTGTTAATGTATGCCCAACAAGACCCACGAACCAAGGATATTGCAGTTAAGTATATGCTTAGATCAATTTAAAAAAAAGGGTATATACTTAGATCACATAACACATCTTGAAGCATGAAATGGGCAAATGGATCAAAACTTTGGTTTCTCTCACTATAACTTCCTGTACATTTGTATTCTATACATAATTACATATTGGGAAATTGTACCAAGATCAGCTAGTCCTCAAAAAGGCGGATGCCAATCACAGGGTGCCAAGAGTGTTGTGGAGTATCTATGAGCTAAGAGTATTTAGGAGAGAAACCCTGATCTGGACTAATTTTCTTAACAAATGTCCCGCCTCATTCTCAAGATCTCCAATACTGCACTCTAACGCCTGCAATTGCTCCTCCTCGCAAACAACTGCCTTCTTCTTGTGAAATGCTTTGGAGACAAGAGACTGTGTAGGCATGTGGATTTCCTTCGACAAGAGATGGACTGAGGATTCGAGCAGAGATACAGATATCTCTCTAGCCTTGGTCAATAGCATGACCATCCTGCAACCCGAAAAAGTAGCCTTCTTCGCGGTCTTCTTGAAATGTTTCTTGGCCCTCTTCGCCAAACGAGTATAAGAATGGATCTTGGCTTGAGCAGCTACATCATCTCCTTTTCTTAGAGCCACTTGCAGGTCTTGGATGATGGCCTTCATCTCCACGAAGATCTCTTGCATGGTGCTGCAGAGATCCAACAGCTCAAGAGAGCATTCCATCTCCCCATCCAACGTCTTCCCATCTTGGTTGCTTGGCAGGCCAATAATCTCCTCAACACCATTGTAGATGTCTCCAAGCCTCCTCAGACCATCACACATCGCGCTGATGGTGGAAGAAGAGATGCTGGCTTCTAGGCTGAGCAGCTCTTGCTGGACTTCGGCCTGGTTTGCCTGAGGCCTTGAAGGCAAACTTATCGATCTTAGGTGGAAAGCCATTTCTGATCTGGAAGCTTTTCTCTGTATTGTGGTTGAAGAGATGAGGAGAGGAGGACAAAAGAGCACTTCTGGTTTGATGTTTCTACCTTTCCTCTTAGGCTTATTTATATGGAAGAAGCATACAAGCAGGAGTATTTGATTGGTAGAGACGAAGAATCGTGCCATTTAATTTTCCAGATGCTGTCTGCCATGGATGGAGATCTGGTAGAAGGCTAGCGATTGCAACAGGAAAATCATCTCCTGTTAGTACATAGTGTGTCCGCTGTCCATGGACGAGCCAACAATTATCGTCATAAACTGGCAGCAAGAACCAGTTGTATCTTGTGAAATTGCATGATCATGCCATTTTTGTAATGGATCGCTAACCTGGCATTTGCTGCGAGTGTCACTTTGACTAGTATCCTGTCTCAGTACTATGAGATATGTTCTCTAATGAATTGAGTCCTCATGCTTTGGAGCTGGCATGTTTAGGAGATGGAAGAGAAGTTCCACTGGACAAGGATCATTGGCTTGTCATTGTTCAAAATATTATCCCTGCCTTTTCAGATTGAGCCACCCACCGTGTGAAAAGAACCACCATTTTTTGCCCAACCATTACATAAATGGTTTTCTTGATGTGTGTGTCCCCTGGTCACCCATCTTTCTTTTGTTGATTTTTTAAATAAGTAAAAACTTAATCCCACTAAATTGCTTTTTTTTGTCATGTCGTCTCTGTGGCCAGCCAAATCAACTATATGCTCGAAAAGTGACGCATAGAAGACACCATTCAAAGCCTGCAGTTGTTTGCCGGCTGCAATACCATCTGTGAGATCAGTAGAACAAGAAGGCAAACTCACAGGCGTAGATGGCGAGCCAAAGGAAATGGAAGCCGGCCTGCTACTGTATGGAGCCTGTGTGCTTAGTACCTTTCTTCTGTATATGGAGCCAGAAGAGCAGAAACGTTGAGAACAACAAAGAAATCCCAAGGTATCAGCACAATCCACCTTCCATCCTCCCTTTGGATGCTCTCTAATTATAACAGCCCATTAATCTCAATCTGCATTGACAGACAAGAAGAATCTTGTGATCGTGCACAAGACAAGCTGGTGCTCTTTTATTTAATATTTATCTTCCGCAATCGTGTCTAGAGTATCTTCGATTTTTAATTATTTTGATCCGATCATGCATCATCGCTGGCATGTTTAAGATTCTCAAACATTTGCTATCTAATCTGTATATGATAATGTGATGCATGTTGAAATCCCAAGAGAAGCCATGTGCTTTGTAGATTCTTTAATTGAGCTTGTCGCTGTGCGATTTCATGCATCAATTTTGAAATTTAATATGGTTACAATTTCTTAGATGAATAAATTGTTTGTTGGAATTACATGAATTATAGTTGAATTGGATTATGGAATTGATTATTCTCGTTCATGCTTTCAGTCTGGGTGCTTCTCATGGGCCAGGCCAGAATGGGCTTTGATCAAAATCTGCAGCCCAACATGTGTACTGATCAGAGTTCATTGACCAAAATGGGCCCGAAGGGTGGACTCTAGCCCCAAAACACAAGAGGAAAAAGAAGATGACAAGGTGGAGCTGGCGAAGACGAAGAAACAGAGGCTCCAAACTGAACACCGCCGCAGAGCTCGACGTCCAGGTCGCCGCACTGTGCCGCCAGCTCCCACTATCTGTTCTTTCTCCACAAGGTCTCTCTCTCTACTCCCTGACCTTCATGTAAGTTGCACAATTACGATCTCTGTACTAGACACTTCTCCACTTCTATTATATGGTAGGGGCACGCTCCTCTTTTTGTTTAGCAAATAAAACATCCTTTGGTGTTAGTGTATCGAGAATGATATGAAAATAAGAGAAATTTTGTGTCCGACCCCATCTTGATTACTATTTTCCCCTCATCCTATAGAAAGGGCAATTATTTTGAGGTACTAGGATACATGGTTTGTGTTTTTTTGGGCCTCTGGTGCATAATATTTGTACATTGTGACATGCTTGGATGATATGGATGAAAATTGTAGAAACTCATATAAATTGCACATGCATTCTAAAACTAGAAATATTCAACAGCAGTGCTTGAGTGCACATCCATGTGGTGGAGGCGGTGGTGGTGGTGGGAATCTTAATAATTAAATATGTTTATTATGCTAACAACAGGCTTAGCCCTTGTGACTTTGACCTGTCATGTTTAATGTACTCCCAACAAGATTCACGAACGAAGGATATTGCAGTTAAGTATATACTTAGATCACATAACACATCTTGAATCATGAAATGGGCAAAAGAATCAAAACTTTGGTTTCTCTCTGTAACTTCCTGTACATTTGTATTCTATACATAATTACACATTCTGAAAATTGTACCAAGATCAGCTAGTCCTCAAAAAGGCGATGCCAATCACAGGGTGCCAAGAGTGGTGTGGAATCTATGAGCTAAGAATGTTCAGGAGAGAAACCCTGATCTGGACTAATATCCTGAACAGATGTCCTGCCCCATTCTCAAGATCTCTAATACTGCACTCCAACGCCTGCAATTGCTCCTCTTCGCAAACAACTGCCTTCTCTTGTGAAATGCTTTGGAGACAATAGACTGTTTAGGCATGTGGATTTCCTTCGCCAAGACATGGACTGAGGACTCAAGCAGAGATACACATATCTCTCTAGCCTTGGTCAATAGCATGACCATCCTGCAACCGGAGGAAGTAGCCTTCTTCGCGGTCTTCTTGAAATTTTTGTTGGCCTTCTTCGCCAAACGAGTATAAGAATGGATCTTGGCTTGAGCAGCTGCATCATCTCCTTTTCTTAGAGCCACTTGCAGCTCTTGGATGATGGCCTTCATCTCCACGAAGATCTCTTGCATAGTGCTGCAGAGATCCAAGAGCTCAAGAGAGCATTCCATTTCCCCCTCCAACATCTTACCATCTTGGTTGCTTGGCAGGCCAATACTCTCTTCAACACCATTGTAGATGTCTCCAAGCCTCCTCAGACCATCACACATCGTGCTGATGGTGGTGGAGGAAGAGATGCTTGCCCCTAGGCTCAGCAGCTCTTGCTCGACTTCGGCCTGTTGGCCTGAGGCCTTGAAGGCAAACTTATCGATCTTAGGTGAAAGCCATTTCTGATATTGAAGCTTTTTCTCTGTATTGTAGTTGAAGAGAGGAGGATGACAAAAGAGCACTTCTGGTTTGATGTGTCTATCTTTCCTCCGAGGCCTTTTTATACAGAAGAAGCATACAAGTTAGAGTTTGTTGGTAGACACGAAGAATCATGCCATTTAATTTTCTAGATGCTGTCTGCCATGGCAGAAGGCTAGCGATTACAACAGCAAAGTCGTCTCCTGTTCAGTACATATTTTAGTGTCTCCGCTGTCCTCGGGAGGAGCCAGCACATTTTCATGTTCCTGCAGTTGGAAGCAATAACCAGCAGTGTGGTAGTCTGGAGGTGGGCCTTGGCATAATTGCATTCTCTAGACATTATTTAATTGATTGCTAATCCAGCATTTCGATGCGGCAATGTCATGCTGGCTGCTCTCCCGTCATCAATCAATTGGTTTCATTGGTGGAATCTTTTGCTAATCACAAACTGTTTTTTGTGTGGCAATCTAATCACAAACCAAAGACTCATGTGTCGGATCTGGCATGCTTATGTGATGGAAAACAAGATCATCTTGACAAGGATCATGGGCTGTTTATAGGTTTAGTATTGTATGTCCATATTTTTGAAGCACCCACTGCGTGAGTAGCATGACCATTTCATGTCAAACCACCACATAAATGAGCTTTTGATGTGTATCCCTGGACATATTCTTCTATTATGATTTATGAATTTCACACAACCTTTTTACTTATGATTTCATACTAATTGATCATCAAATACGAGCGATCTTTACTTTTTCTGAAGCTGTAAATAAACAGACTTTAATACTTATTGCTGCTGTGGCCAGTGAAACTACTAGATGCTCGAAAAGTGATGCAGACAAGAACATTACCTCCAGAGTGAGAAACCACCAAAGTAATAATCAGAACATCTGTGTTATCACATGCATCTTAAAACGATGATACTGGCAAAGTAACGTAAAATCAAAATGTTGGTTTCGAGCGATACATTTCAACTTCTCGCTAACTTGTAATTTGTTTGAATAGTGGGCAAATACTTAAGACAGATTGCCATTGTATAGATTCAAAATACTCAGAATAGAAACCTATTGTCTGGATCAATTTCTTAGACAGTCTCTTCTCCACTCTATAAATCTACATTGTCCAACTCTACTGTCCACAGTTGCTTCACAGCTGCATTATATTGTTCTCTTCTGCAATGTCATGGACACTAGAAGCACTTCCCTTCACTCGACATCCCATTTTCTTGGACAGGATCTCCATGAACTTTAGTTCAAGTAGTGAGACAGTTGTTTCCATCACCCCTGCAAGTGATGTAACCACTCTGCAGTACTCCTTGTCGTCAGATGTATATGTCTTCCTAAGTTGTTCATGCATCCTGCATGTCCTCTCTTATGAAGTAAACACAGCTCTTGAACAATGTTCAGGGCACAGCTATTATTGTAGCATATAAAACCATTGATTGGTGTTAGTCGCTTTTGCACTTGGCATATTTGCGCGAGTATATACAGCTCGAATAATTGTTGGCACTTTATTATCCCTAAAAACAGGCAGACTTTAGATGATTTCGGAGTATTTTGGGCATCTGAAATTGAAATGGTGTATTGTATACACAATGGCATGTTTAAACGATTTGAGGTTGTACATCCTGCAGTTTCAGTTCACTAGTTTGGAATTTGTGCGTATATAAATTCAAAACTATAAACATTTTAATTGTAGTGCCAGATGCACAACCATGTATTGGTGGTGGGTAGTCTTTCTAATTGATTTTCTTCTGCTAGTTACAACCTTAGCCACTGTTACTTTGAGCTAGCAAACAAGGAAAGAGTGCATAGAGAACACAAAACATGAGATATATCAAAACTTTACTTTTACTTTCTATAATTTTCTGTACATCTGTACTGTATACACGTGGGAAACTTCTACGAAGATTGGCTCATCCTCAAAAAGCAGGATGCCGATCACAGGGTGTAGAGTGACTTTGAGTATCTATGAGCTAAGAATGTTCAAGAGAGAAACCTTGATCTGGACTAATTTCCTGAACAGATGTCCTGCCTATTCTCAAGATCTCCAATACTGCACTCTAACCCTGATCTGGACTAATTTCCCGAACAGATGTCCTGCCCCATTTCTTTGATGGGCATCGGCGGATGCAGGATTGCTTAATTTCCCATGTTAGGGGGGGCCGATTAGAGCAAAAATTTCAAAAATCACACTATTCATATAAATTTAGTAGCAAATCAATGGTGTTAGGGGGGGCCAGGCCCCCTGCTGGTCCCCCCCTGTATCCGCCCCTGTTGATGGGTACTCTTGCTACTCAAGAACTGAATCCTTGTGCTTTGGAGCTGGCATGTTTAGAAGATGGAAGACAAGATCCACTGACAAGGATCGTGGACTTGTTATTGATTCAAAATTGTATCCCCACTTTTTCTCAGATTGAGGCACTCACCGTTGGAATACTGAATAGCATCACCATTTTATGTCAAACTATTACAGAAACAAACTTTTGATGTATGTGTCCCTGGTCACTAAATTTAGAAGGGAAACACCTGTTCTGGATCAATTTCCTTAACATACTCCCTGCCGCTCTCCAGATGAATAATGTTCAACTCCAATCTGCATGCAGTTGCTTCAACTTGCATAGGATTGCTCATCATCGCAACTTGCTCGGACAGAACCTGCAATATTGGTTCTAGTAGTGAGACAATCCTCTCCCTCCCTCTTGTAAGTAATCTGGTCATTCTGTTAAGTATTATTTGTAAACAGAATTCAGAAATATTTGCCTTCTTAACTTCCTTCAGTTACTCTTGTGCCTTATTCATCGAGTGGATGCAGGAAGGACCAAATCCTGACTCAGACGAACTGTTTGCAGTCATCTTCAACCCGGTGTTCTCGTCGCACTGTTGAGGTCAAGCAACAAGTCACCAATCAAGACCTGCAACTGTTCGCTGGCTCTGGTACCGCCTGTGAGATCAGTAGAGCAAGAAGGCAAACTAACAGATCTTAGATGGCAAGCCATGCTTGGAAATCTAAGCCAGTGTGCTACTGTCAGTCAGGCAAGCCTGTGTACTTAATACCTTTCTTCTGTATGGAACTGGAAGGCCAGAAACAGTGAGAGGATCAGAGAGACTCCGAGGTATGAACACCATCCGCCTTTCCATCCTCCCTTTGGCTGCTCTCTACTTATAACACAGCCTTGCAATCTCAATCTGCGTTGGCAGACAAGAAGAATCTTGTGATCGTGCACAAGACAAGCTGGTGCTTTGCTATTTAATATTTTCTTCTGCAGTTGTGTCTCGTCTATCGCGACAAAATTTGATTAAATTGATCCATCATGCATCATCACTGGCAATGTTTATGGTTCTGAAACATTTGGTATCTGATCTGAATATGATAATGTGATGCATGTTGAGATCCAAGAGAAGCCATGTGCTGTGCAGATTCTTAAACTGAGCTTATCGATATGCCAGGCTGCCTACAACAATTTCAAAATAAATATGGGTAAAATTGTTAACATGAATACATACAGTATAAGTATTTATGATTCAGTACATGACTTAATTATAGGAGTTTGAATTGGATTATACTGATTTTGAGTGTGCGTCTTGTTGCTGTTGGACTAGCCAAGATGGGCTCATTGTTGGGCCCAGGACGGTCGCCGATGGCTTGCTAGCAAATTGTTGGGCCTAGGACATCCACGGGATCCTGGGCATCCATGAACTTGGTCAGTATTCCCCTAAAAAAAAAAATGAACTTGGTCAGTACCTGTTGCTCTGGCGCTTGATCAAGCATACAACACTCTCGGCTGAGCCTGACCGGCTGTTGTCAAAGTGAAATTCGAGCAGCATGCCCTTCACTCCGGCTACCTCCCCTCCTTCCACGGATCGACCACCTGCAGAGCCTGGAAGCTCACATGGAAGAGTAGGGCGCTGCCGCACGTGAAATTATTCCATTGGCTTGCCAATTTGGATCGTTTGTTGGATGGCTGATGCCTTGCAGGCCACAGGCTGCAGCACCCCCCGAGACACCTCTTCAACCATATGCCGAAGACGATGCGACATCTCATCTTTGAGCGCCCCTTCTCTCGGCAAATTTGGCATGAAATCCTCTCCTTGCTGGACATGACCTGCAGACCACCGCCCAACAACGCTTCACTCCTGGACTGGTGCACAAACGGCTACCTTGCTCACGCCTTGGATGATCTAGAAGCACCGCAACGTTTGCGTCTTCGAGCGAGTGCGCCCTTCTGTCAGCACCCTCATCGGTAGAGTCAAAGACGAAGCATCGGCGTGGGCTGGCGCAAGAGAACTCAGAGCTGTCCTGCCGATGCCGGACGTGCATTAATTTCATGTTTCTTGTTTGTAAGGTACCTCGTAGGAGGATTGTAACCAAAAACTATCTTTTCAATGAAATGAAACACAAAGGTCTTAAGTATTTTCTCGAAAAAAAAGATGGGCTCTGATTTGAGCAGTTGGCCCAGAATGTCAGTGTTGTTTTTATTGTGGAATGGGCTAGTTCTGGCCTTGTTTTGAACAGTGGACTCGGTTGCAAAACAGAGGGAAATAACGACAAGGGGAAAGGAAGAAGTGGAAGCGGTGGTGCCACGGTGCTTGCCGTCCAGGTCATCGGCGGCGTCCAGCATGCTCTCTCTTTGTCTCCACGAGGTCTGCCTTTACTCCTGATCTTCATTTCCACTGCGTTAACTTTACCAGTCACGTCTCTAGTTCTGTTCTATGTTCAGGCCGCAGCTCTTATTTCTTCAAATATATATCATCGTTTTGTGGTAGTGTATTGAGAATGATATGAAAATGAGGAAAAATTTCCACCCTTGGGAAACTTGGGCGATCTCGCTGTTCTCAAATTATGTTAGGATTTCATAATCTTTAAGAACGAGCAAAAGATGCGGTACTAGGATACACGGTTCATTAGCTAAAAACACTAGGGTACATGGTTGTGGCATTTATTTGGGCTGCTAAATTGGTAAACTGTACACTAACATTTGTGGAATGATATGCATGTTGAAGATTGTAGAATTTCACTAAATTTTCGTATGCTACCTAAAACTAGAAATATTCAATTGCTGTGCGCCTGTGCCAGACTGCACATCCATGTGGTGGTTGTAGGAATCTGGATAATTATATTAGTTTATTATTCTAGTTACAAGTTAGCTTTGTGGCTTCGACCTGGCATGTTTAATTGACGCACATGAAGATCCATGAACCATGGATATCGGAATATCACAAAGCACATCTCAAACAATAAAATGCTCAAATGATCAAAACTTTGGTTTCTCTTTCTATAGTTTCCTGTACATTTGTACTGTATACATATATGAAGATCAGCTATTCCTCAAAAAGGCGGATGCCAATCACAGGGCGTCAAGAGTGACGTGGAGTATCTATGAGCTAAGACTGTTCAGGAGAGAAACTCTATTCTGGACCAAATTCCTGAACAGATGTCCTGCTCCGCTCTCAAGATCTCCGATACTGCACTCTAACTCCTGTAATTGCTCCTCCTCACAAACAACTGTCTTCTTCGTGTGAAATGCCTTGGACACAAGTGACTGTTTAGGCATTTCGATTTGCTTTGACAAAAGTTGGACGGTGGACTCCAGCAGAGATACAGAAATCTCTCTAGCCTTGGTCAATAGCATGACCATCCTGCAACCCCCAGAAGTAGCCTTCTTCACGGACTTCTTGAAGTGTTTCTTGGCCTTCTTCGCCAAACGAGTATAAGACTGGATCTTGGCTTGAGCAGCTGCATCATCTCCTTTTCTGAGAGCCACTTGCAGCTCTTGGATGATGGCCTTCATCTCCACGAAGATCTCTTGCATGGTGCTGCAGAGATCCAACAACTCCAGAGAGCATTCCATCTCTGCATCCAAGATCTTCCCATCTTGGTTGCTTGGCAGGCCAATAATCTCTTCAACACCATTGTAGATGTCTCCAAGCCTCCTCAGACCATCACACATCGTGCTGATGGTAGTTGAGGAAGAGATGCTTGCCTCTAGGCTCAACAACTCTTGCTCGACTTCGGCTTCGTTGATCTGAGGCCTTGAAGGCAAACTAATGGATCTTAGGTGGAAAGCCATTTCGGACCTTGAAGCTTTTCTCTGTATTGTGGTTGAAGAGAGGAGGAAAAAGAGCACTTTCAGTTTGATGTGTCTACCATTCTGGCGAGGCCTATTTATATGTGGAAGCACTGGTATTTGACTGGTAGACCTAAAGAATCATGCCAGTTCATGCTGTCTGCCAAGCAGTAGCGGAACTGCCACGGGTTAGCAGCAGCGGAACGATGATAATACTGAAGGTGCCTCGTGTTAAGTACAGTTTTCGGTGCATCCACTTTCCTCGAGATGAGGAATCACATTGCCATGTTCCATCAATTGGCAACAAGAATCAATAGTATGGTTGGGTCTGTTGGTGGACGTTGAGTTCAGTGGTGGACAGTGGACTTTGAGACCTTGACAAACTTGCATGCCCAGGCAGCCATATAATGGCTTGTTAACGGAAAATCTAGCTGCGACTTACCTGTTATCCTAGGCTCCTAGCTGTCCAGCTCTCAGTTTGAGCAGGTATCTTCTTTGGTTAAAATCCATGCTGGCTGCGAGCAACCCTTGTGGTTTGGAGCTGGCTTGTTAGGAGATGAAAGCATGATTCGGTGCATCCAACAAAATAGTTAGTACCTTGAGTAACATCATGGTTTCATATTAAACCATTTCAAGAAAACTGAAGGATTTTCATATCAACGATCACACGGTAGAAAATGATATGAAACTATTTTATATACCTTCAACACCCAGATATTAATCTTTAGAATGGAAATTCAGATTCGGATTCTGTATTTTGATATCTTTTACATATGTATCCAGTCTTAGACACGAATATGGAATTACACATGCACAATCATGTCACACAAGCTTCTGCTGACTTCGAACTGGCATGTCTCATGCGCACTAAGCAAGATGATTCACCAAATAAGGATCACAACTAAAGTACACTGACCGTTGCCACAAAAGGTATTACGACATCACAAAACTATCTGCCAGCTTGAAATATATAATTTTTTGGAATTGCTTCTGTAATTTTCTGTATATCTGTATTGTATATACATATTGGGGAAAATATGAGATTGACTAGTCCTCTAAAAATCGGATGCCAATCACAGGATATCATGAGTGACAAGGCTCTTGGAGATCTATGAGCTAAGAATGTTCAGGAGAGAAACTCTGCTCTGGATCAATCTTCGGAATAGATGTCCTGCTCCGCTCTCAAGATCTCCCATACTGCACCCTAAGTCCTGCAATTGCTCCTCGCAAACAACAACTTTCTTCTTTTGAAATGCCTTGGAAACAAGGGAATGTTTAGGCACTTTGATTTGTTTCGACAAGAGGTGCACTGTGGACTCAAGTAGAGAGAGAGCCATCTCCCTGGCCCTGGTCAGTAGACTGACCAACCCACAATCGATGTTGTCGGAAGTCACCTTCCTGCTAGCCTTCTTGAAATGTTTGCCAGCCTTCTTCACCAATCGGGTATAAGACTGGATCCTGGCTTGGATAGTTGCATCTTCTCCTTTTCTTAGAGCCACTTGCAGGTCATGGATGATTGCCTTCAGCTTGACAAAGATCTCT
The DNA here is from genome assembly GCA_947311845.1 of Poa pratensis. Taxonomy (NCBI): domain Eukaryota; kingdom Viridiplantae; phylum Streptophyta; class Magnoliopsida; order Poales; family Poaceae; genus Poa; species Poa pratensis. Next base: position 13,115,243 of record CAMZMU010000082.1, read on the forward strand.
TGCATCGTGTTGCAGAGATCCAGCAGCTGTAGTGAACATTCTGCCTCTCCATCCAACATATTCCTCTGCTGGGAGGAGCAAACCTGGTTGCTTGGCAACTGGATGATCTGCTCAACAGCACTGTAGATGTCTCCAAGCCTCCTCAAACCATCACACATCGCCTCAATGGTAATGGATGAATAGATGCTTGTCTCTAGGCTGCGCAGATCCTCTTGCACTTCCGCCTCACTGGTGTGATGCCTAGATGGCAAGCTTATCGATCTTAGAGCAAAAGCCATATTTGCTTCTGAAACCAATCTCTGTGTTGAGCCGGGAACTAATGAGCAGGAAAGGGCAATTGTTGGTTTGATGGGTGGTCTTCTCTTGAGACTTATATATGCAGAGGATGTATATGAGGCAGCATCGTTTCGATGGTAGACAAAAGGAATCCTGGAAATTTTGTATTCCGTATGCTGCCGATCAAGGTTCTTGATGTGGGAGCAGCATAGTGATTTAAACATTAAATTGGTCTGTTTTAGCGTGTAACACTGGTGCGCTGGCTATCCCCTTGGGCCTTGGGGAGATTTCACGTTGTCATGTTCCAGTTATTAACAGCAAGAATCGTCATGGTGGTTTATTATAAAGATTGATCCTAGCATAGCAGTGCAAGCACATTCATAACTTTTTTTTTTCTCCCATCGTCGGTGCAAGGCTGTTCCAGTTACAATGTCAAACCTTCATGTTTGGAGCCGGCATGTTTAGGGGACGATGAGCAAGAAAAAAAAATCCACTGGACAAAGACATTGTGCTTTCTATCCATGCAACATATTGTCCCCATTTTTTAGATTATAATCTCATATAGTAATTGCATATATAGATGAACTTGAAATGTGTTTTTCTGTTCGACTACTCTTTATTTAAAAAAAACATACTCTTAAGTCATCCTAAAAATGGGACATGGTTCCCCTTTATCCATTGGTTAGGTTAACCTAACCTAAAAAATAGCCCATTGGGCCGGATGGTTAACCGTAAAACGATCTAGGTTCAATAGGTTCGATCCCAAATCAACCAAAGGTTTCTCGTCACCTCCCGCACACGTACGCCGCCGGCACGTCAGCGCCGCCTGCCCGAGCGGCGACCGGCTGCCTGGCTGCCCTCCCGGACAAGCTTTCTGGCCGGCAGCAGGCAGAGCCCGAACCCCGCGCCGTCGGCCTAGAAGAGCCGCGTCACACCGCCTGGGACCTCCTTGTCGCTGGCGTCGGAAGGGACAGACACAGAGCGTCGGAAAACTGCTTACCCAATCTCGCCGCGATTCCCTTGCCGCACTCCTGGACGGAGGACAGCTCCCCGGTATGTCCAGCTCGCTGCGCACGCGCCTTCGACAGGAGAAGCAAGAGCAGCACCCACGTGCTAGACACCAGCATCTGGAGCTGGGCAGACAGCGGCAGATTGAGCAGCTTGCCACGTGAGCTTGGCTGGGACAGAGAAAATCGGAAAGGAAGAGGAAGACCTGCAAGGTTGGAGAATAGGAGCAGAATTCTCCTTCCCGGGGCTCTCAGCTCTGGGCATTGTTCCTCACTTCCTCTAGTTTATGGCTTCAGTTCAGTCAAGTCTTCAGAGATACATAGTCCGGTATTCCACGCCATACTGACACTGATGTTGTCTGCAGTCTGTACACGGCACCACCAGCTGCGATTTAGCATTCTCTGAAGTTTTGTTTGTGTAGAAAAATAGATCAATGAGCATTCATTGTCTGTTTTTTTACTTGTCTGAATGCTATTTTGTTAGAAGTGCCTGTTTTTTCAGTGTCCTACATGAAAATGTAACAAAAAGAGTAGTGCATTTTTCTTACGTGGCAATTGCAGCTAGCGTTTGAGTGAGACGAGCTTTGCAAGTATTTGCCATCCTTGTATAACATTCAAAATGGTTCGAACCTTAATAACCAATGGTTAACCATTTCGAACCCTATTAACCTAATGGTTAACCCAATTTGTTCATTCACATGAAATGGTTCAATAGGTTAGAGTCCGGAACAAAAACGGTTAACCAAATCCCATCATGAAGTCATCCCAATGAGGCAAATACTCTCAAATGCAAATGGATATTTTATACTGGCATAGAGTAGATAAGCACAACCTTGTTACTGAATTGTTTTGAAATTGATGGTGTTTGCTTTCTTCTTTATGCAGAATCGTCTTGAACTGACTTTATTAGGCTGTCATGTCTCCATTCTATACGGCAAAGTTGTATGCACGAGGATACAGTTTGTTCGTAGAACCAAACAGGTGGTATCAGGAATCAAAATTAGGAGGGGCAAGCATCCTTATTGTTTTTTTTGTTGTACCTGCTAGTGATAGGAGGAGTTGGCTTCAGAGTTCAGAACTCCTACCTGCCCTGTTTCTGCAATCCGTCGAAACAATCCACGTGTTTTACAATTTTGTAGTGCATTACGTGCATCTAGCTGAGCTTATCTCATTGTCATGTTCCAACCACTGACAACAAGAATCTGCTAACACATGTGTTGATCCACGGAAACAGGTGCTGTTTAGATGGCTAGCCATCTGTTGTAAAGATTGTAGGCACGTTCATGTATTTGTCATATAATCTGGTTGTTGGTCAGTTTGGTGAACATGTTCACGGGTTCAAGATGTTCTTGTTGATTCTTTTTGTCCTATTTGTATTTCTTGAGGCATTTCCCATGTGAATAGCATGGCAATTTCCTATGAAACCACAACAACAAACTTATAAGGCGTGGTTTTGGCTACATAGTTGTCCTGATTTTTTAGTGCTCTAGTTTGAGTCATGCTGTCTAAAGTGAGCATTTTTGTTTTAGTAAAGTAGTGTTAATAAAGCTTTATCCTCTCCTTAGTAGCTCCACGTTTAAGGTGATCGCTCCATTGCCATCTATGTCAACGATATGATCAAAAGGGAATTGGCAAGAACGCATCACTACAACACGCTGGACCTCAATGTCCCACAATGGCTCAACCACCACACAACAAGCCCAAGGGCTCCAGCCAATAGCGGGAAGTCGAACTCTCCGCAATCCACTCTTTTCTATCCCTCCAAGCCAAGATTGAAACATCCGCCATGCCACCACCTCGCATCCGGTGTTACACCCTCATGCTAGCCATATAGGGAGTAACTTAGAAAGTAACATGCATGCCATCTAAGCAAGAAAATGATGTGGCAGCTAATTAAATGAGACCATCTATATTACTCTCTTAATGTTATTGTGCAATACGAGGGTAGTAACATAGAATAGTAACGTATGCATGTTACTAGTCTGTCTTACTCCCCATTGTGGCCAGCCTCACGGGTACAACCAAAACGCTTCCATCCGACCAATTTCCAAGGGACCATGTGGCATTAAGAAGGCTAGGCCTTACCGAGGAGATAACAGAGCTTTCGTCGATGGTCTACAGAGCTTTGTGCTTCAACCCGTACCAAGATTCCCACTTTGCCACGTCGCCGCCTAACCTGATAATATACGAGGCTCACTCGCTTCTCTTGGAGAGTCCCCCCAACAATATGGTTCGTCGGGGAAGAAGTAAATGCTCAAGGTGCTAGGGATGAACAAGTAAGATGCACCATGCTCGAAGGTCAAACTCTTACTGATCGCATCAAAGAATCATGCCCGCACTAAGATAGAGGGACATTTAACCGTGTCCGATGCACTGGCGATGAAATGAAGAAGTGCACACATTTGCTCCCGCTCGGCAAGAAGGTAAAAATCGTTGCGATAGATTTCGCAAACGACACCAGCACTAGGGAGCTAAGTGACAAGGCTATCATTGTTGCGCTCTCGTGATTCGTCCACGGAGCCCTCGGAGTCAGGTCCCAGGACAGATGTTCCGCGTGTTGTTAGAGCGTCATGTCGGACGCTGAAACGCCTGCCATGCCCTCGTGATCTAGCCTCATCAGGCAAATCTTCCTAGGACGGTGCGTCGGAGCCCACCAGATCATATTGGAAAGGCACGACATGCATATTTTTCTGTATGATGTCATTTTGACTTGCATTTTCTGCAGTAAATTCTCCAGACTCAGTATTATCGTCCCCACGGTTAAAAGAAGAGGTGCCACGAAAATGATCCAGAAGAAGGAGAATTCCTTTCCTAAGACGACCGCCAGTGTTGGGATAGAGATTTTGGAAACGGAAGATGCATGGTTTCATCAAAGTCCACATTTCTAGAGATATATATGTGTACTGCATGAATGTAAAGTCACTTGACTCCTTTGTGCACTGCACCGTAGCCGACGAAAACACACTGATTGGAAAGAAAGGACAATTTTCGACCATGGTAAGGCATTAGGTTTGGCCAACACTCGCAGTCAAAAAAGAAGATATATGTAATCAGGTTTTTCATTAAGGAGACGCTCAAGGGGCGTGAAAACCTATATCCTTACTAGGCAACATGTTAATGAGATGCTTCGCGGGCAAGAGAGCTTCATCTGAAAAAATTAGTGACATAGAGGCGTTAGCCAGGAGAGCCGGCCTTACTTCTACATGTGACAATGTTTTCTTTTTGCAGATCCATTTTGTTGATCAGCATGAGGGCGTGATACATTACAAAAGATACCAACTTTTTGAACGAAGGAATTTAGTTTTTTATATTCACCACCCAGTCGTACAAAATACCAAGAAATTTTCTTCCAAATTGGCGTTCAACAAGTGCTTGGAAATTATGAAAGACATCAAATAAATCAGATTTTTTATATGATAAGATAGATCCACAAAACGTGCTAAAATCATCAATAATTTTTGATAATAGTTTTATCTACCAACAAGAGGGGAGCAACCCCCATACATCAGAAAACACAAGTTTAGGAGGAACACTAGAAACACTAGTGCATATTGAATAAGGAGTTGATGAATCTTTTACTTTTTTTACAAGAGTCACACACTAACTCAGGTTCTCCACGAGGTGCCAACCGAGACCCTTCCACCGCCGCCTCCACTCGACGCATCCAACATCACCTGCTACAAGTGCAGCCAGACTGGGCACATGCAGATGGCGTGCAAGGGCGACCCGCTCTGCAACAAGTGTAACTTGAAGGGCCATGTGACTGCGATGTGTCCGGCTGCTGGGGAGCACCGTGAACCTTTCTGGGCAGGGTATGGCCGGAACGGTATTGGGTTCATGTGCTTAGAAGCAACCGAAGACGACATGATCCAAGAAACTCCTAACTCGGCCACACTCTATGTGGAGGATGCTATCCTGACGGCCGAGCAAGTGGCAGAGGAGTTCAGAGAACTGGTGGATCCTTCCTGGGACTAGCAAGTGAAAATTCTATCGGAATCAGACTTCTCTCTGGTTTTTCCGTCTGCTGGAAATTTGAGGATGGCTAGTCGAGGAGGGGGTCTTCGTCTACCATTCTCCAAGGCTCGGGCGCTCGTCATGGAGGGGGGCCTCACTGATCAGGCCGCTGAGGTGCTTGCGGAGACCTGGGTCCACCTCCACGGGGTCGCCTCCGTACCGCTACACCAACAAGCTGATGGTGGCGGCCCGCCCCATTGGCAGACCCATGGAAGTTGATGAGCTTTCCCTCCCTGACCCGCTGGCCCATGTGCGGATGAGAATCGGATCAGAACCACCGAGCCAGTGGCGGAGTATGTGATGATGTTTGTCAATGGACAGGGGTTCAAAGTTCGGGTGGAGGTGGAACAACCGTGCCGCGACAGATCGATTTCGCGCTCACCTCCGCCTCCGCCGTCGAAGGACCATTCAAGAGGGAAGGAGGATGATGATATGGGCAGAAGCTCAGAGGAAGAGAAGGAGAAAGACACCTGGGTCGGCCGCAGGGGCTCTCACGACTCAAGGGAGAAATCAAAATCGGCCCCACCTGCCTCCAAGGACAACAACTCGAAGACTGTCAAAGAGGCTACGGTGGCTCAGGAGCACGTCCAAGACAGCAGCTTTGGCAAGGTGCCGGTCCCCCCTCCTATCAATCAATACGGCTCCTTCCTCTCCAACAAGGACAAGCAGTCCGCAGCCATCCCCGAGCCCGCTTCCCCTTCGGGCAAGCTTGCTCTCTCTGCGAGCATGTCTCTGACTCCATCTGCATCCACGGCCACCGTGACTACTGGGCACCCTCAGGGCTCTCCTTCAATCACCTTTGGCTCGGCTTCCAAGGGGGATGCGCAGCCAACTCCGTGCTCACCGCTGGCCGAGAAGCTGGAGGCAGAACAGCGGAGGGACAAGGAACGGCGAAGCAAGTCCAATGCGGAGCGCCTCTCGCGTATCCGTCACGAACAAGATACCCAGAGATCTCTCGAGTTCTCTGACGACTCTGACCAAGGCAAGCAGCTGCTGGCGGAGGAACCGGTGCCGGTGCTCGCGGCACAGGTCAATCGCGCTCCAAGGACCAAGGCGACGCCAACATTGGGAGAACGCAAGAGTGTAAGAGGTGAAGGAAGTGCAAGCGAACCGGTCCTGGCCAAGGCGATCCAGCGCACCAAGGAAAAGAACTCGACAGGTACACTCTCGACCTCTGATTTTACTGTCTTGGATTCCTTGCCCGATGCACATTTCCTTTCAGTGGCGCGTGATAGTTGCGTTACCTTTGACTCTGCCGCGGGTTCTCCCGCGGAAATTCTTTCTATCTTCCGTGCCTCTGAGCTCGCCCAAGCTGAGCTAGCTCTGGCCCGTGCTAAGTCCGAAGCAAAACTAGCGATGGAGAAAGCTGCAGAGAAAGGAAAAGTAAAGGAGGTGACAGGGGTCACCCCCGACGTTGGTCCAAGCTCGGGCAGGAAGGCAGGGGCCTCGTCTGCTGCCGAGACCATGAAATCTCCAAGTTCCCAGAAAAAGCAAAGGAAAGTTCTGGGTCCGACCCGAAGAGGCAGAGTCAAGAAAGTGGCTGACCCTAGTGCAAACAAACCATACACCCGCCAAGCACGGGCGCAAGGTCGGGTGTCTTAATGCGTTGCCTCTTTCTCAACATCCGCGGGTTCGGTGTGCCGGGGCGCCGGACCCTGCTAAAAGAATATCTCCGGAAACACAAGATCGATGTTGTTTGCCTTCAAGAAACGATAAAACAGGATTTTTCCGACCAGGAGCTCCGTAGTTTAGAGGTGGGAGACCTCTTCTTTTGGAGCTGGATCCCTGCCGTGGGGCACTCGGGGGGTCTTCTGTTGGGCGTTAGAGATAGTCTTTTCGAGGTGGGCAGCAAGGATATGGGCCAGTTTTTTCTTAGCCTTTCTGTCCTCCATCGACCTTCTAACAGCTTGCTTGAGATCATAGGGGTTATGGTCCGGCCGATCATGCCAAGTCGGAAGCCTTCCTGGATGAGCTGTCTAGGAAAATCAGTCTCACCACCCTCCCAATGGTCTAGGAGGGGATTTCAACCTTATCCGCAGTAGCCTTGACAAGAACAATGACAGAATAAACTGGGGCCGCATCCAACTTTTTAACTCGCACATTGCCAATTGGGGCATGGCGGAGCTACCTCGCTCGGGTGCGAGGTACACTTGGACCAATAAAAGGCTAAACCCAGTTCGGTGCGTTTTAGATAGAGTCTTTATCTCAGCCAGCCTGGTGGCTTCGTGGCCTCTCTGCTCGCTTGTGGCGGAGACATGCTTGGGTTCCGATCACACGCCTTTAATCTTTGATTCAGGGGAGGGCCCCCCGATCAGGAGTAACCGGTTCTTTTTTGAAACAGGCTGGTTTAAGCTTCCTCAATTTCAGGATGTGTTGTTAAACTCTTGGGAGGGTTTAGCAGCCAAGGTTAAGGGTAGGGATATTATTGACTGGTGGTCTTTCATGAGCGCGGGGCTGCGCCAATATCTACGTGGCTGGAGTAGAAATCTGGGTAAGGACGCCAGAATCCAAAAGGAACACCTTCTGACTCAAATTCAGAATATCGACTTCACAGCAGACTCCTCGGGTATTGATGAGGAGGATTGGGAACGGCGATACCTCTTGGAGGAACAACTCCTGCACATCTACAAGCTCGAGGAGGAATATTGGCGGCAAAGGGGCAGGATTAGATGGGCTATCCAGGGGGATGCCAACACCGCATACTTCCATGCGGTGGCTAATGGGAAGCGGCGTAGGTGCAATATCTCTTCTCTTGTCGCTGACCATGGCCCTATTTCGGGGAAACTGGAGCTACAAGAACACATTTACGCCTTCTACCGGGAACTCATGGGGAGCTCCTCGGATAGACTTTGCGGGTTAGCTTCTAATACTTGGACAGGGCACCAGCTAGTTACGATGCAAGAAAACACAGCCCTGTCCATAACCTACTCTGAAGAGGAACTTGACCTCTCGTCAAGGAGCTGAAATCTGACACAGCCCCGGGGCCGGACGGATTCCCTGTTCTTTTTTTCAAGAACTGTTGGCCATTGGTGAAGAACGGTGTTCTTCATATTCTGAATGATTTCATCCTAGGGAGGATTGACATTTCTAGGCTGAACTTTGGTGTGTTGTCCCTCATTCCGAAAGTGCCCGGGGCAGATAAGATAACCCAGTTCAGGCCCATTGCCCTGATTAATGTCATCTTTAAGATTGTGTCCAAAGCCTTTGCAGTGAGACTTGACCCGGTGGCTAATAGAATTATCAGTCCGAACCAATCTGCGTTTATCAAAGGCCGGTTCATCTTAGACGGTGCCCTGGCGTTGCACGAAATCGTGCATGAGCTAAAGAGTAAGAAGCTAGGGGGCATCTTACTCAAGCTCGATTTTGAAAAAGCGTATGACCGGGTAAATTGGGACTTCCTGGTGGAAGTGCTCCGAAGGAAGGGGTTTGACCCTGGAGTTATCATAGGATCCACCAGCTGGTTGCCGGGGGGCAGACAGCGATTTCCATTAACGGTGAAATGGGTCCGTTCTTTCGCAATAAGGGGAGTGCGTCAAGGGGACCCTCTTTCGCCTCTCCTCTTTAACTTCATCGCAGAAGGGCTCTCTGCGATGCTTGCGGCGGCCAACTGTGCTCCATATTAAGGGGGTGGTGCCTCACCTAGTGCCGGGGGGGATCACCCACCTGCAGTACGCGGATGATACGATCATCCTTCTCCAAAATAGCGATCTGGGGGTTGCTAATCTGAAATTTTTGTTGATGTGTTTCGAGAACATGTCAGGGCTGAAAATCAATTACCACAAAAGTGAAGTCTTTGTGTTAGGTGATGAGACCAACAGTTCCAACATTGCCAATAAACTGAACTGCAAGCTAGGTTCTTTTCCTTTCTTTTACCTGGGCCTCCCAATCTCGGACAAGAAGCTCACGATTGAGCAGTGGCACTTTTTGGTTGAAAAAATGGGTGCCAGGGTGGAACCGTGGATAGGAAGGTTCCTTTCCTCGGGTGGCCGCCTTATCCTGTCCAACTCCTGTCTGGCGAGCCTTACGGTCTATGCTATGGGCCTTTTTCTCCTTCAAGAGGGAGTTCATGAACAATTTGATTCGCTCAGAGGACGGTTCTTTTGGGAAGGAACCGGGCCTAATAGGAAGTACCACATGCTAAACTGGCCCGCGGTATGTCGACCTAAAGACTGTGGGGGTCTCGGTCTCATAAACTCGAGACTCATGAACACGGCGTTGCTCTTGAAATGGATTTGGAAGTTATACAAGATGGATGACTCAATTTGGGCTGTGTTGATCAGAGCCAAGTACACTAGGAATGGCGATATCTTTTCCAGCTCGAGCCGGGGGGGCTCGCAGTTCTGGAAAAGTTTGCATAAGATCAAAGACTTGTTCAAATTAGGAGCCAAATTTAGGGTGGAGAACGGGTGCAAAACTTTGTTTTGGTCAGATTGGTGGTGCGGAAACGAGCCGTTGAGCGCTCAGTTTCCGTCTCTGTTTAGGATCTGTGCTGACCCGCTGATCTCTGTCGCCCAGGCGGCTGAAGGAGGGTGTAGGTTTCGCCGTACCCTGGATGTGGTAGGGGCCAACCAGTGGGCTTCCCTAGCCGTGATCATTGAGGATATTGATCTCTCTTTGGAGGAGGATTCAGTAACCTGGACTCTTGATCCCTCTGGATCCTATTCCGTTAACTCGATGTACAAAAAGCTTGCTCAGGGGGCGTCCATACCTCACTTCAAAGATGTTTGGAAAGCAAAACTGCCCCTCAAAATAAAGATCTTTACCTGGCAGCTGATCATTGATCGCCTCCCATCGGGTCTGCAATTAGCAACTAGGAAGGGGCCTTCCAATGGGAAATGTGTCACTTGCGGGGCGGATGAAGACGCCAGCCATATTTTCTTTTCCTGTTCCCTAGCTAAATTTGCTTGGAGTGTTCTTCGCCGAGTCCTAGGGAGGGCTTGGTGCCCCTCCAACTTTGCCCATTTGTTTTCCTCCCTTTCTAACTTGCCTAAGGCTGAGAGGCGTCTAACTTGGGTGTTGTTCGCTGCCCAATCCTGGGCGCTTTGGCAAGTGCGCAATAAGAGCGCGATAGAGGCAAAATTTATCAAGCATCCCGCTGACATTGTCTACAAAACCATCATCTTTTTGCAGACCTGGAGCGCCGCCCTAAAGCCGCAGGACGTGGAGGGAGCAAGGCAGCTCGTTAGTGAGCTCCTCAGGACGCATGCCGAACTCAAGCCAAGCCATCCTTGATCTCATGTCCGTGCTTTAGTTAGCTCCTGTTTTATTTGGCTAAGCTGTATGCCGCAGCCCTCTTTTAGTTCCTTTGGCGAAGCTGTATGCCGCAGCACTTTAACTTCTTTGGCTAAGATGTATGCCGCAGCATTGTAATAACTGTGTGAACTGGTGGCTTTGTTAACTCAAAGTTGGGCAATAAAGGGCCTTTTATCTAAAAAGATTGTCCTTAAAAAAAAGACATATCATAGCGCCAATGCTTCACTGTTGGAAATGTTTAAGTTGCCGAGTGTACCCGCGTTTATGAGCACTCGGCAACATACATTCCCTGTTGCCAAGCGCAGGCAAAAAATACTTGGCAACACATGACACTCAGCAGAGCATTTTCATAGTAGCGCTTGGCAAAGGGAAAATGTATGGCGAGTATTGTAGGTGGGCACTAGGCAAAAGGGCCGACGCTCTGCAAACCAGATGACATGTGTCCGCTGTGGCTGCATAGTGCATATGATGGAAAACTTACTGTGTGATCAGTGGCATTTGTATCTATATTCCAAGCGTGTTTTTGAGCATAATTCATTTGCTTGTGTAGCTTTATTATCCAAATATGCTGCTGAAATATTAAGAAAGAAGCTATATTCATTACTTGAGATATTTTACAGCTTTGCTTTAATATTTGCAGGATTGGTGCGCAAAGGCACCAAATTTCTACACACAAGCTGAAAGGACCTGCTGGCAACGTGTGCTTAGTAATCAAGGGGCTAATATGAAGAGCAGGGACCTTCTTGCGCAGAAAGAAGAGAAGAGGAGGGACCGAACTGCAAAAGAACCAGATTGGATCGGGAGTCAAATCCCTAGCCGCAGCCTCCATTGGAAGCTAGGCCTGGCATTTCTATTCCCCATCCCACGAGCTCCTTCTCCACTGCCGGCCGCCGCCGCGGCCAGGCAGGCGTGGCGGCGCGCCACCGCGACCAGCTTCTGCACCACCGCGCCACCATCACGCTCCATCTCCACCACGATCAGCTGCTCACACGAACTTCACCCAAGGACGGCGACCCGAAGCACTTCTAACTGCATCTCGTGCTGCAACTCCACGCCACAAGTCTGCGATTCAGCCCTGCTGCTCGTCACTGACTTGGGCATCAGCGCCGGCGACGACTACAAGCTCTGCTTCCTCTACGCCCCTTGCTGCAACCAAGGTCGACCTGCTCTTCCCTAGCCCCAAGTGCTGCTGCTGATTTCTCCTCAAGAAGAACGACCTGAAGCCCTCTTCCCTGCGCCCCTACTGCTGCTCTTCATCAACTCAGCACTAACGCCCCTACTGCTGCTCCTCTGCACCAACCGAAGTTTCCCCTGGGTTGACCCACTCGATCCATCTTTCCCTTTCTCTATTTTCTGCAGTTTCTTGTGAACTCGTGCTTGAATACAGAGACATGTTTGTGTCGAAGTGTTAGCTGATTCCTATTAATTTGTAAGAACTAGATCGTGGCCTGTGGAGTACTTTGCTAGTACGTGAGTATTTGTGCTTGTTAAAACTGCTACTCGTGTGTGCAAATATATGTTCATTTTCTATTTCTTGTGGTGTTTGTGCTCGTCATGTATCTCTGCCCCAATCTCAAATATGCTTTTGTTCCAGTATTTGTTACATGCTAGTATTTGTGTGTCTCTGAATATTAGTAGCTTTGTTTAGTGTTAAATTGAAAACTACAAAAAGACAACTTTTATTTCCTGCAATTCACCCATATATGCTGATCTAGATTTAGCCAAGCTCGATAGTTGTCGCCTAGTCCCTGTGGAGAGAACGATAAAACCACACTATTCTGCATTGATCATTTTGGCGCCGTTGGGGACTAGCGTCAAACAATTGAGTTAGGCTATAGACTAGGTTTTTGTTTGCCTTTTGTGAATATTATTAACCTCTAACCTTGTTCTAGTTATTTTCTGTGTTCCTTTTTTCTTCTTTCTTTTGTGCAGATTGTAGTTGAACAATTTTCACCTTGATATGGCGTATTATTCCGATCATCATGGCCAGGTGAATGGTTGCACTAATAGCATGGAAAGTCTTCAAGAACGTGTGAGTAAACTATCTCAAACTTTGCATGAATTAGCACGGCAGCAAGGTATAGTTTTAGAGGATGAGCCTAGCTATTATGATCCTTATTCCAATGGTTATTCTCCTGTTGTCCCTAGATGTCAGATTTGCGGTATTGACGGCCATACACCCGCTGATTGTCAGCGTGGTTATTCTCCACTCAAGATTGTTCTGGTATGAACTTTGCTCAACAACATGGTTCATACCACAACAATTATTCTCCTGGATGGCCTGAGAACCCAAGTATGACATATAGGAACAACAGCCCTCAGATCTCATCATTTCCTTCTAGCTATCATATGCAGGGATTTAGGTACGAAGGGGAGAGCAATTGTTCAGCACAAGAGTTTTATTCAGCTCCCATTCAAGTACCTCAGCACCAAGAGATGTTTCCAGCAGAGTTAAATGGTCCTCTGTTTGGTCAGCCAACAACTCCTCGAGTGCAAGGGCCGACAAGCGACTTTGATGATACAGAGAAGCTCAGTTTGATGTGCCTTGAGTACACGTGGACTGCTGATGATGATCCCTTGAGGCCAGTCCTAATCAAAGAAATGAAGAAGATAAAGATGGGACAGATCTGATAGAGGAGCTGAAGAAGATTGAGAAAAACATGAAGCTTAGCAACATTGTCTCATCACAGCTCGAGCTAGAGCTGAGTGCTCCAGAGATTCTTCCTGACACATGTGAGGTTCCAATACCTTCATATACAGATGAGCCAGCTAGTGACAGTCCAGAGGGAGAGAGATCCCAGGTTCTAGAAGAACAAGAATCATCTACTGAAGATCCAGCTCCTATAATCGTAGAGGATAAAGAAGCTGCTGCAGTTGAAGATGGAGATAAAGAAGAGATTCAAGTGAACAGAGATGTTGTCATACAAGACAGTGAAAAAACAGGTTTATCTAACCCTCTTGATGACATGTTTCCTTCTGAACATTCGGCCATTACCTTGCACTACATGATACCATTGCTAAAAGAAGAAATGAAAAATGACTTGCTGAATCTTGATCATAAAAATCTTGATTGTGACATTGTGTATGATGCTTATGATGGCATAAATATTTCCAATGCTCAAATTCTGCCTAAGGATGCATGCTTTAATTTTGCTCACATCACACATCCGAATGCTATTCACTATAACCATGTGCTTTATTGCTATACTTACATTATTGGTTACTCAATTGATGATCTAGTGGGTGTAAACCCTATCACTTGTGCAAGTTTTGCTTTGTGTGAGTGTCATTTCAGGATTTCTCTTATGCCCTACTCATTGAGGCCAAAATGGTTCGACTTGACATCCCATGGATCCTGGTGGATTCATGGTATGGTGTTGAGGAGCAAGGAGGAGCATGAAGGCAAGGAGGAGCATGAAGGCAAGGAGGAGGAGTGATCTTAGAAGAGGAGAAAATGTCATCACTTATCAGGTGAAAATGTTCCAACTTGAAAAATTCTACCTGTTAGTGTACTGAACTTGCATTCTCATCCACATTTACCATCATCATGAGATTTCAGTGAATATAAATGTTTTGTGCAATTTCTTGAAATTGAGTTGTGACTGATCTATTTCATATAAGTTTGTATGTGCTATAAATCTTGCTCAGGTTTTGTTTATGAACTATACTAGATAAACATGCAGAATTTAATCTGAGTAAGGAAATTCCTTTGTTTCTCCATTTGAATAATTGAATTTAAGATGCTTCAGCTTGAGTCAGAAGTTGAAATCTTATGATCCCCTTGACAGCCTTCCCTTAACTTGCATTTGAGCATTAGCCTGTCATGATCTTGGGATCGGTGACAGGTGAAGCACTAACTTTCATGCATGTTATCATCCCGTGACTAACCAAAGTTAACTCTGTCTGCATTAGCAACCATGATCTCGGGATTGTGGTTTGTGACGCACTAACTGAAGCAAGTCTTTTGTAAATATCTCTAGAAAAGTTAAATAACCAAAGCATTAGCATACTATGATCTCGGGATCTGTAGTATGTGACGCACTAACTAAAGTTCCTAACACATTTGCATTCTAACTTCTGCATTAGCATTAGCATGCCATGATCTAGGGATCGGTGGCATGTGAAGCACTGACTTTGCATTCATATCTCTGCATTTAGGCTTCAGTTGATCATTCTAGCTTTAACTCTTGTTTCAAGCTGAGCATCCTCTCAATTCAAGGTTTTGAATTCAGGAACAAATGAAACCCTTGCTGAAATTCTTTTCTGAAGTTATCTAGTGCATTACATAAACTTGAAATCTGGCAATGACTTATATCCACATGAATCTTTATATGCTCTAGAACTGTCACTGTTCATTTTCAGTTGTTGTCTTTTTGAATCCCAGTCTGCTTTGCTTGAGGACAAGCAAAAATCTAAGTGTGGGGGAATTTGATCAGTGGCATTTGTATCTATATTCCAAGCGTGTTTTTGAGCATAATTCATTTGCTTGTGTAGCTTTATTATCCAAATATGCTGCTGAAATATTAAGAAAGAAGCTATATTCATTACTTGAGATATTTTACAGCTTTGCTTTAATATTTGCAGGATTGGTGCGCAAAGGCACCAAATTTCTACACACAAGCTGAACAAGGACCTGCTGGCAACGTGTGCTTAGTAATCAAGAGGGCTAATATGAAGAGCAGGGACCTTCTTGCGCAGAAGAAGAGAAGAGGAGGGACCGAACTGCAAAAGAACCAGATTGGATCGGGAGTCAAATCCCTAGCCGCAGCTCCATTGGAAGCTAGGCCTGGCATTTCTATTCCCCATCCCACGAGCTCCTTCTCCATGCCGGCCGCCGCCGCGGCCGGCAGGCGTGGCGGCGCGCCACCGCGACCAGCTTCTGCACCACGCACCACCATCACGCTCCATCTCCACACGACCAGCTGCTCACACGAACTTCACCCAAGGACGGCGACCCGAAGCACTTCTAACTGCATCTCGTGCTGCAACTCCACGCCACAAGTCTGCGATTCAGCCCTGCTGCTCGTCATGACTTGGGCATCAGCGCCGGCGACGACTACAAGCTCTGCTTCCTCTACGCCCTTGCTGCAACCAAGGTCGACCTGCTCTTCCCTACCCCAAGTGCTGCTGCTGATTTCTCCTCAAGAAGAACGACCTGAAGCCCTCTTCCCTGCGCCCCTACTGCTGCTCTTCATCAACTCAGCACTAACGCCCCTACTGCTGCTCCTCTGCACCAACCGAAGTTTCCCCTGGGTTGACCCACTCGATCCATCTTTCCCTTTCTCTATTTTCTGCAGTTTCTTGTGAACTCGTGCTTGAATACAGAGACATGTTTGTGTCGAAGTGTTAGCTGATTCCTATTAATTTGTAAGAACTAGATCGTGGCCTGTGGAGTACTTTGCTAGTACGTGAGTATTTGTGCTTGTTAAAACTGCTACTCGTGTGTGCAAATATATGTTCATTTTCTATTTCTTGTGGTGTTTGTGCTCGTCATGTATCTCTGCCCCAATCTCAAATATGCTTTTGTTCCAGTATTTGTTACATGCTAGTATTTGTGTGTCTCTGAATATTAGTAGCTTTGTTTAGTGTTAAATTGAAAACTAAAAAGACAACTTTTATTTCCTGCAATTCACCCATATATGCTGATCTAGATTTAGCCAAGCTCGATAGTTGTCGCCTAGTCCCTGTGGAGAGAACGATAAAACCACACTATTCTGCATTGATCATTTTGGCGCCGTTGCCGGGGACTAGCGTCAACAATTGAGTTAGGCTATAGACTAGGTTTTTGTTTGCCTTTTGTGAATATTATTAACCTCTAACCTTGTTCTAGTTATTTTCTGTGTTCCTCTTTTTTCTTCTTTTTGTGCAGATTGTAGTTGAACAATTTTCACCTTGATATGGCGTATTATTCCGATCATCATGGCCAGGTGAATGGTTGCACTAATAGCATGGAAAGTCTTCAAGAACGTGTGAGTAAACTATCTCAAACTTTGCATGAATTAGCACGGCAGCAAGGTATAGTTTTAGAGGATGAGCCTAGCTATTATGATCCTTATTCCAATGGTTATTCTCCTGTTGTCCCTAGATGTCAGATTTGCGGTATTGACGGCCATACACCCGCTGATTGTCAGCGTGGTTATTCTCCCACTCAAGATTGTTTGGTATGACTTTGCTCAACAACATGGTTCATACCACAACAATTATTCTCCTGGATGGCCTGAGAACCCAAGTATGACATATAGGAACAACAGCCCTCAGATCTCATCATTTCCTTCTAGCTATCATATGCAGGGATTTAGGTACGAAGGGAGAGCAATTGTTCAGCACAAGAAGTTTTATTCAGCTCCCCATTCAAGTACTCAGCACCAAGAGATGTTTTCCAGCAGAGTTAAATGGTCCTCTGTTTGGTCAGCCACAACTCCTCGAGTGCAAGGGCCGACAAGCGACTTTGATGATACAGAGAAGCTCAGTTTGATGTGCCTTGAGTACACGTGGACTGCTGATGATGATCCCTTGAGGCCAGTCCTAATCAAAGAAATGAAGAAGATTAAAGATGGGACAGATCTGATAGAGGAGCTGAAGAAGATTGAGAAAAACATGAAGTTAGCAACATTGTCTCATCACACTCGAGCTAGAGCTGAGTGCTCCAGAGATTCTTCCTGACACATGTGAGGTTCAATACCTTCATATACAGATGAGCCAGCTAGTGACAGTCCAGGGAGAGAGATCCCAGGTTCTAGAAGAACAAGAATCATCTATGAAGATCCAGCTCCTATAATCGTAGAGGATAAAGAAGCTGCTGCAGTTGAAGATGGAGATAAAGAAGGATTCAAAGTGAACAGAGATGTTGTCATACAAGACAGTGAAAAAACAGGTTTATCTAACCCTCTTGATGACATGTTTCCTTCTGAACATTCGGCCATTACCTTGCACTACATGATACATTGCTAAAAGAAGAAATGAAAAATGACTTGCTGAATCTTGATCATAAAAATCTTGATTGTGACATTGTGTATGATGCTTATGATGGCATATATTTCCAATGCTCAAATTCTGCCTAAGGATGCATGCTTTAATTTTGCTCACATACACATCCGAATGCTATTCACTATAACCATGTGCTTTATTGCTATACTTACATTATTGGTTACTCAATTGATGATCTAGTGGGTGTAAACCCTATCACTTGTGCAAGTTTTGCTTTGTGTGAGTGTCATTTCAGGATTTCTCTTATGCCCTACTCATTGAGGCCAAACATGGTTCGACTTGACATCCCATGGGATCCTGGTGGATTCTGGTATGGTGTTGAGGAGCAAGGAGGAGCATGACGGCAAGGAGGAGCATGAAGGCAAGGAGGGGAGTGATCTTAGAAGAGGAGAAATGTATCACTTATCAGGTGAAAATGTTCCAACTTGAAAAATTCTACCTGTTAGTGTATGAACTTGCATTCTCATCCACATTTACCATCATCATGAGATTTCAGTGAATATAAAATGTTTTGTGCAATTTCTTGAAATTGAGTTGTGACTGATCTATTTCATATAAGTTTGTAGTGTATAAATCTTGCTCAGGTTTTGTTATGACTATATCTAGATAAACATGATGAATTTAATCTGAGTAAGGAAATTCCTT